>OZ014554.1:10238228-10400728 GCA_963966155.1 Clivina fossor
TTAATAAAAAAAAAAATAATTCGAAAAAATGTTAATCATAGACTACATTTACTTTAAAAGTTATTATATAATAAATATTAAACAATTTATTTTTCGCTCTATTAATTTATAAACAATGCACTTGCTTATTATTTATTTTATTGTGAAAACTTACTATTCTATAGCAACGGTATGCGACTATACGATACTTTATTTTTTATTTTTGTTATTTTTTGTGTAGTTTGTGTTTGTGTATGGGTTTCAATGTTAAGTTTTTACTATTTTATTTTCAGAAATATTATAATAAAATAGATAATTGTATTTAGTAATAAACCTTGAACAAATAAATGTTCATATTGTCATTGTGACATTTAATATAATAATACTCAAAAATATTGAGATTTTATATTTTTACCAAAATTTCACAAGTTACTCAGTCATTGAATCGGCTTGTTAGGCGCATCAATGAGTGGCCAGTTTAACCGTAGACACGTGTTTCGGTCTTTAGGAAATCATCAGTACGGTGCTTTGATCATTGTCGGGAAGACACTGATGCAGATGTTAGTTCTGGCTGGCTTTTATGACAAGTACTTTGAAACGATAGCAAAGAAAAGTAATAAATACCATCAACGCCATCTATACAATATTGCAATAAGCAATTATAGTAATAAACCTTGAACAAATAAATGTTCATATTGTCATTGTGACATTTAATATAATAATACTCAAAAAAATTGAGATTTTATATTTTTCCCAAAATTCCACAAGTTACTCAGTCATTGAATCGGCTTGTTAGGCTATGCATCAATGACTGGCCAGTATAATCGTAGACACGTGTTTCGGTCTTTAGGACCTCATCCGTACGGTGCTTTGATTAGTGTCGGGAAGACACTGATGCAGATGTTAGTTCTGGCTAACAAGCCTAACAAGCCGATTCAATGACTGAGTAACTTGTGAAATTTTGGTAAAAATATAAAATCTCAATATTTTTGAGTATTATTATATTAAATGTCACAATGACAATATGAACATTTATTTGTTCAAGGTTCATTACTAAATACAATTATCTATTTTATTATAATATTTCTGAAAATAAAAAAGTAAAAACCTAACATTGAAAACCATAAACAAACGTAATATGCATTTTTACGCTTTAGGACCACAAAGACGTAATATACAAAATTTATTATCTACACAACAAATAAATAACAAGTACGCCTAAAAAATCCTTTTTACAAAAAAAAACGACAAAAATTACATTGCACGATAACAAAAAATATTGAACAATAAAAAAAAATAGAAACGAGAAATGTAGCAGCGATTTAAAAAATTCATTAATTTATACGGAATTAAAAACGGACATTGTAAATGCATATACTAATTTTTGTAAAAATTCTAATCAGAAAATTTGTGAAAATCCAAAATCATTGTGGGCTTTATACAGAATGTCCCAAAATTCTGAAAACGGTCAAATATTTCAAGAAATACACATCAAATCGAAAAAACAAAAAATACGTCTTTAATATTTTTAAAAAAGCTATCTAATAAACTACATTCGACCACCTACCCTACCTTCAGGAGGCGGAAAGGGGGTTAACTATAAAATGTTAAATAAAAACCCCTATTTTTTATTGCAGATTCGGATTCTATGTCTAAAAATACGTAGGATTTGTCTGAAACATTTTTTTTCTATTCATGATAGATAGCGCTGTAATGGACGGAAACAGAAACACATAAGCTATACTTTTGCTATACTTTTTATTGCAATGTTACATTCTCTATAAAAAACTGTTTATGGATTTGCAATTCATTCCCACCCGTTTCCCCCAACCCTTGGGGTGGAAAAAGGGGTAGTTTTAGTTTTTGTTTAACAAATTATTTTGCATGCAATGTTCTATTCTCCGTAAAAAACGATTATGGGTTTGCAAATTACACCATCTTCCACTCCTCTTGGGGGTCAAAAGTGGGATAGTTTTAGTTTTTTTTAATAAAAATTATTTTGCATGCAGTGTTGCATTCTCCATAAAAAAATGTTTATGTGTTTGTATATTACCCCACTGGCAGTAGTTTTGGTTCCTTTAGCGAAAAAATTATTTTGCATGCACTGTTGCATTCTTTATCGAGTGTAGTATCATTAGATAGCTTTTTGAAAAATATTAAAGATTCATTTTTGTTTTTTCGATTTGATGTGTATTTCTCGAGATATTTGACTATTTCCAGACTTGTGGGACACCTGTATAAGCCTGCAGAAAGAACAAAATTATGCTATTTTCATCAATATACTATTGGGTTGCTGAAGACAAGATAGATATCTTCTACTCCAAATAATATTATTACGACGAAATATGATAATAAAATTTAATTTTGAAATATAAATCTGTTTATTATTTTTGTATTATTATATGTTTATATATTTCTTGTGTTGTATCCTTTAAATAGGCAATTATGTTTTTTGATATTAATTTATATATTATAAATAAATAAAATGTTTTGCATCGTAGAAAAAGAAAACAAATAACAGAATTACTCTTTGCGCGACAAATATGGCAAGATAAAAAATAACCTTTTTATTTGATTTATCTAGTAAGAAGTCCGACCAAAATCTTTAGGTATTTAAATTTGTTAAAAATAAAATTATATAAAATTTTTACCAAATATATCTAACCAATGAATTTGAAAAAAATCATTAGATAAATTGATCTGCTCTAAATAAAAAAGTATTTTACCTGACCAATGTATTAATAATTTTAGACGAAATTCACTAAGCAAATAAAAAATTAATGTTTTACTTGACACATTAGCACTAGCAGTGACTTATGTAAACACCGATTCTAAAGTTTGTTTTTTTTTTCTCGTACAATTTATTTAATTGTTGTATTTTGATCTATTTTTGTCGTTGACTTACTTAAGTTTATTTAACCAAACCTAGTGTAACAATTTGGTAGCTTTGTGCAACTTAAGATAACAAATTTTCTTCTGAGTAAATTTAGTTTTATTTAAAATGGATCCTTTAGCAGCTGACTAGATATACTTGCACTTGAATCTTTTTTATTGAATAATTACGATAGGAAAACATAATAAAATATAAATTTAATTAAATAAGCATTATAAAAAATTTCACAATAAACTTAGTGACAAAATATTAATCCAAAATATAATTTAATTGCTAGTATCTTACTTATGTATATTTCTTTCTTACTGACTTCACTCGATGGTTGACGGTATCTTGCTGCTAATTGTAACTGGCCGTAACTCGATGTTGAGCGTAACTTGCTGCTGATCGTAACTCATAGTAACTCATTTTTTAGATTACATTTTGATCATTGAACAAGATTTTTCGAGGTGGCAACGTAAATATAAATATCTACAAAATCTATATGTGAATAGTGACTAAGTGTTTACAATTACATTTTATTTTATAAATTAACAATTTACAATTACCTACAAAATGAATTTCAAACTTATAAATATCTAGTTTACTATGCAATTGAACTTTGAATATTATTTTAATTATACCGAAACTGCTGGTAGAGTTTCTTAAATTATACTATCCAAATCTGTAATTTCACATTTGTCGTGTAAAATAAAAATTTTAGTGCGTTAGAATATGTTCTAATTTATTAAAAATTCCGTATTTTACGCCCACAGTATTAAAGTAGAAATCATATTTTTATGTCGATCGTATATAAAATAATGTATTTCGCATATATATATATATATATATATATATATATATAAATTTGTTGATTTTTATAAAATAAATTTCAAATATTATCATTATTATGTTCATATAAGTGTGGCGGTTTTAATACCTTACTTCGTTTGTAAAAAGTTGTGTAGAAATAATACAGCAGCATTTTGAAAATTTATTTCAATGTTAAAATTTTTAATACTAGAAGTTTAGTTCACAATAAAAAAATATGCATTTAGAAAAACATAAAACTTGTGCAAATTGTGAATGAAAAAATTTAATTTGAAAATGTTATTGAAGTACCGGACGTGCTGTTGCTACACTACATTCAGGAAAATGCACAAAACATAGCTGAATCTATTTCCAGAAAATAGAAAAGAAATAAACATTCCCAATAAAAAAAAATTTCAGTCTCTAAATCAAAAAATAAATTATTGTTATAACAAAATTGAATTTGCATAACACCCTTAGAATATTTCAAGAGAATAAATTCTACGTCAAAACAACTTTTATATATATTACAAAACAAAATATGCAAATTCTTTTAGAGATGTTGGCTGCAACAAGTTCTGTCTGTTGTATATCTGTCTAATATTTCATATTTCAAAAAAGCAATATTTCATTTTAGTTGTTGCACTGTATAGGATGTTCGATCTTAACTTTAAATATTTTATTTATTTATAAATATATTACAAATTTCTTTAGAGATAAACTAGACACAGAATAATAGAAATTTTACAAAAAATATTATTGAAAATAAAACCAGTGATATTTTAAAAATAATAGAAATGTACTATATTATATAAAAATATAAAATAATTTATACATATTTGAATTTTACATTACATTTATAATACAATGATGTGCAATAAATATACTTTTAATACATTTTTATATAAAAAAATTTAAACTTTTTATATATATCAGGAGTTTGCTTACAGGGAGTACATAGACAAAATGTATGAATGATAATATAACAATATTAAATGAAAAAGATTCTCAACTGTAATTTGCACAAACTGACACATAATATTTAACTAATAATAAATAAGAACTGTCAATGCAATAAAAACATTCAATTATTTATAAATATTTAAAAAATAATGTTTAAAGTCATATTTTTAGCATTATTAATATTTAATACAATTTATAAGAACCGCAGTTAACGTTGATGTTGTGGATCAAATAATGTGACAACGGCCCACCATTCCAGCAACACGGGTTTGATTCCGGCCAACAGCAGTTTTATTTTTATTTCTTTTTTTTATAATAATTTTGCATGATACTTATATGCAATATATATATATATACAGGGTGTTCGTTCGCTTGGTTGATATAGGGCAATAACATGGGATTTCGATAATATGCAGAATACTACTTTCTGAAGTAAAATTCGGAGAAATACTTAGAATACTTTTCGATAGAGAATAAAAAGTTCTAGAATTTAGTTTTACTTTTAATTTGCTGGCATGTGCGGTTTGGGCGCTAGAATTTTTTTTTAAATGTTTTTGAAAATTTTCAAAATTTTTCCTGCTAAATCAGTATGAATTAGAGAAAAAAGTTACTTAGCTATTATGTAGCTAATTTTTTTCTCTATTTTACTGAATTTTTTCAGATTTTTTTGAACAAATTTTGAAAAAAGTTATATTTTTAAAAAAATTTGAAATATAACTTTTTTCAAAATTTGCTCAAAAAAATCTGAAAAAATTCAATAAAATAGAGAAAAAAATTGGCTACATAATAGCTAAGTAACATTTTTTTCTAACTCATACTGATTTAGCAGGAAAAATTATTGAAAATTCTAAAAAACATTTTAAAAAAATTCTAGCGCCCAAACGGCACATGCTAGCAAGTTAAAAGTAGAACCAAATTATAGAACTTTTTATTCCCTATCGAAAAGTATTCTATGTATTTCTCCGAATTTTACTTCAGAAAGTAGTACTCTGCATATTATCGAAATCCCATGTTATTGCCCTATATCAACCAAGCGAACGAACACCCTGTATATATACCGGGTGACCCATTTTAATTAATCCACTGGAATATCTCGAGAAATATGTGTCGAACAAAAAAATGTTCCGAATAAAAGTTGGATGGTTTATAGGGGGCCATCTGATCCTGTCACATTTTTTCACCCCCACGCCCCTAGGGGGCGGGGGAGGGGGGCATGTTTGATATCTTAAATGGGAACCCCTATTTTTTATTACAGATTCGGATTCTAAATAAAAAAACTATGAAGATTTTATTGAAAAAATTTTTTTAAAATCATAATAGGTGGCGCTGTAATCGCAAAAAATAAATCAATTAAGCTGAAAAAATTAAGTTTTCGGGGTACCATGAGTCTTTGTGTGCAACAAAAATATGAAAAAAATTACATCTTATTTGTTTATTATTCATAGATGGCGCAAAGACAAAGACTCATGGTACCCCGAAAACTTAATTTTTTCAGCTTAATTGATTTATTTTTTGCGATTACAGCGCCACCTATTATGATTTTAAAAAAATTTTTCCAATAAAATCTTCATAGTTTTTTATTTAGAATCCGAATCTGTAATAAAAAATAGGGGTTCCCATTTAAGATATCAAACATGCCCCCCTCCCCCACCCCCTAGGGGGGTGGGGGTAAAAAAATGTGACAGGATCAGATGGCCCCCTCTAAACCATCCAACTTTTATTCCGAACATTTTTTTGTTCGACACATATTTCTCGAGATATTCCAGTGGATTAATTAAAATGGGTCACCCGGTATATATATATATATATATACTGGGTGTCCCATTTTAATCCGCCACCTGCAATAACTTTAAAATCGTGCACCGGACAAAAAAATGTTTCGGATAAAAAGTAAATGGTTTCGAGGGGGACATTTGATGCAGAGACCCTTGCCCCCTCCGGACCCCCTGGAGGGCGGGAAAAGGGGGCAACTTTGAAATCTTAAATGGAACACCCTATTTTTTATTGTAGATTCTGATAGGCCATTAAAAAGTATGTAAATTTTATTTTAAGACTTTTTGTTTATCTTTGATAGATGGCGCTGCAAACAGCATTTTTTTCTCAGTTTATCAGTTTTCAATTTGAAAAAAAAAGGTGTAACTAAGTACGATATTCAAGTTCTTTTCAGTTCTTTAGGAAGAGGGGGGGGGGCAAGGGTCACTGAATCAGATATCTCCTCGAAGCCATTAACTTAAAGTTATACCCCTCTAAACCATTAACTTAAAGTTAATGGTTTCGAGGAAGATATTTGATGCAGTGACCTTTGCCCCCCCCTCTTCCCAAAGAACTGAAAAACTCTTGAATATCGTACTTAGTTACACTTTTTTTTCAAATTGAAGATTGATAAACTGAGAAAAAAATGCTGTTTGCAGCGCCATCTATCAAAGATAAAAAAAAAGTCTTGAAATAAAATTTACATACTTTTTAATGGCCTATCAGAATCTGCAATAAAAAATAGGGTGTTCCATTTAAGATTTCAAAGTTGCCCCCCTTTCCCGCCCCTCAGAGGGTCCATAGGGGGCAAGGGTCTTTGCATCAGATGTCCCCCTCGAAACAATTTACTTTTTATCCGAAACATTTTTTTGTCCGATGCACGATTTTAAAGTTATTGCAGGTGGCGGATTAAAATGGGACACCCAGTATATATATATATATATATATTAAATTTATTACAAACAGTTATGTTATTTTGATTATTACACGTATTATTATTTTAATTTTATCATTATGAATGTAGAAGATAACCAAATAATTATTATTTATGATTGAAAAGAAAGGCTGCGTGATTTAGTTCTGTATTAATTTTAAATAAAAATCGAAGTCTTGACGTACTCTACGTACGTCATC
The DNA here is from genome assembly GCA_963966155.1 of Clivina fossor. Classification (NCBI taxonomy): domain Eukaryota; kingdom Metazoa; phylum Arthropoda; class Insecta; order Coleoptera; family Carabidae; genus Clivina; species Clivina fossor. The sequence continues at coordinate 10,245,739 of OZ014554.1, forward strand.
ATCAGAAAAAATTATACAAATTATATATAAAATAAATAAACAGAACATAGAAACAAGTTACTAGGTAACAAAATAAATAATTTGATTATAAAATTTATAAATTATTAAAAAAAGGAAGCTAAATGTTATTTAAATAAATGCCTTACACTGATTCATATTACCTTTTTCTTTATAAATTTCTATTGCTTTTATTATCAATCTATCACTAATATTGATGGGTCTTGCAATTATTATATTATCTTCGAATTTTACATCATGAAGACTTGCTAACGCATGTTGTGCGACTACAGATATTTCTATGATTTAGATGTATAATGACCTCTTATGTTCTGTCATTCTAGTAAAAAACAGACTGCAATTACGAAGTACCTGTTTCATTTAGGCATCTTTCGAAGCTGCAAGCCGTGCGTTCGCATAAAACAGCGACGAGTTCCGGCCAGTAATCTAAACTACTGATATTTTAAGACAAGCAACTGATCAAAACGAAGTTTTCGATTCTGCTTAATTAATACTTGATCCTGTAGCTTTTAAATTTTTTTTACGGCGAACAGAAACGGCGGCCAACGGAATCGATCCAACGATCGCAGTATTATATTAGGTAGGACCTAACCCTTATACACGCTCGGATATCGCGCTGATAAAAAAAAACTCTGACCTAGAAGTAAATACTTATAATAATTATTTTGCTATCTGCATAGTCTGTAAATTGTTATTCTTCAGCTGTTTTAGGGCTAAGTATAAAAATTTATACATAAATAATATTTTAAAATTAAAGTAATAGAAACGTTAGAGAATGAACATTTAAAGCATAATGTTGCTGAGAAAGGTATTGTTTAAAACAAAATTGCACCAAGAATTTAAACATAGAAAACGCTCCAGCTGATCCTGTATACATTGTTTTAAATTCACTTTTATGTAAATATCGTAAATGCCTCGTCAATCTTGATGAATTGCCGCCATTTATTTGCTCTTGTGTTCCTCTTGAAGCAGTTTTATGTTCTGATTCGTTTACATTATCTATTACTACTACGGTATTGTTTGATTTTTGTATTTTGATTTTAATTAATTTTGAAATTAATTTAATTCGTGTTTCTTCTCTTCATTATGTTGTTATAGAATTATAAATACGCGACAGTACGACTGGTACAAACTTCTAGACTCGTGTTAGTTAACTGTGACGTATATACGTAATGCGTATATAGTTTTATTGCGAGACCCTCGCGCGAGAACGAGGCGAGACACAAAAAATATGCGAGAATAAAAGCGAAATCAATATTATGACTGTGAAAACGAGAAGTGATCGATATTATACATTTTTCGCCTAGACTCGTCTCGCGTTCATAACTAAGGGTGATGATGCGAAGAATAGATATATTGATTGACAGAGTATTTTTGACACCAGGATTAAATATGGCACTATTATATACAATATTAAAATCAAATCTCGAATTTTAGGCAGCAGTCCATACGCTAAGAAACACAAGGGCTGCTACTACAAGCTTGGTTTTTGGGTGTTTTAATTCCTTTGTATATTCTTTAGTTTTAGTTTTATAACAGTTTCATTGTTGAGCTTTTTGTACTAACTAATATTTCTCAGATAATTGAAAAAAGTTCTATATCATTATATTTTCTGATATTGTAAGCTGCTGGCAAATCGTTGTCTAGGTTACCGTAAAAGAAAAAAGTTACGATTCCTACATTGCTTGTATCAGTCTTTAGATTGAATTGTTTTTTCTGTAATACACTACAATATTGATTTATTAGTTTTATTTGAGTTTAATAATACTGTTAATATTAAGGCTTGTAAATGTCTGTTCATAATTTTTCAATGATTTAATTTAGGGGTATAGGTCAATAGTTTTTCAATACTATTTTTTTGTCCGTCAAGTTTATATTTCATTGATATCACTATGTTTACTAGAATAAAATGACTAGAAATAATTACTTGAATTGATTTGTAATTGATTTACTGTTAGTATTAAATTCATAAGAATAACGACTGTAATAACAGTCTTAAATATAAAATTAAAATAATTTCGTAAATTTATTGTTATATATTTAGATATTTCAGATGTGTTTTTAAAATTAAATATTAAGTGCTATTTTAACAATTCTTACGTTATAATAGTATATTATTTAACGAGCAAATAATGGCACCTATAATGTACGAGGATGTTGTTTAGTCCACGAGCGTAGCGAGGGGAATAAAACATCCGAGTACATTGTAGGCATTATTTGCAAGTTAAATACTATACTTTATCTACAAGTGCTTATATATTTTTAATATTGTACTTACTTATTCAAATCTATGATGTTAACAACAACTGTCATTTTATTACTTTGACTGATAACTGCTACCATCTGGCGTAGATATTAGTTGCCTAGCAACGAAGCGTGCGCACGGAAATCAAGTTAATAAAGATCGTTTCTTTATTTCCCTTGGTTAATAATGACTAATATTTTATTAACCTTGGTTAATAAAGACTAGTATTTTATTTCCCTTGGGCTATAAAGACTAATATTATTTATCTGATTTTATATATATAATGACCATATAACAAAGCAGTTGTAGATAAAATAATATGTTGAATTTAATTTTGTCACATAGAAAATAAAGTAAAATAAACAAGACATCAGATTTAATAAATAAAATGGCACAGTGGAATATTTACACTAAGAAAATTTATGACAAATGAGTTATTAAAAATAATACTAGGAGAGATCGGGTACGAAATAGACTAGTGTATGATGAGTGTGAAATTGAAAAAAAATGTTGTAGCAAAAGTTGGTGTTAGTCAGTTAAGATGGTTCGGCCATGTTGAGCGAATGTCTAATGAACGTTTGGTTAAAAAGATATATTTGAATGATTTTGATGGTATTCGTTTGCGTGGACGTCCGATGAGTAGCTGGAGCGGTATGATTGAGAGTGTTTTGCGTGAGCGAAAGTTTCCAAGTAGTAGGAATAGAAGAGTATGTATGAGAGGAATTATGAATGTGGATGAAGCGAAAGTTGCTTGTTTGGATAGGAATGTTTGGAGGCGACTGATTTCGGAATGATGAAAAGAGTTTGTGCCACACCCTTTTGGGTTCATGGCGTGATTGTGTATGTATGTATGTATATATGTAAAAATAATACTCCTAATAATAAATACTCCTATAATATTTGAAAACTTATGAACTATTTATATTGTAAAAAATTCAAGTCAATAGTATTTTACTTTAAACAAAAATACTATGTGTTCATCAAAAATGCCTAAAAACATGCCTATTAACACATATGATATATTTTAATTAGTAAGCCATTATTTCTAATACTATGTATTTTAACTTTAAAATTATAAATTATTCTGTGAGTATACTTTTTAATAAATATATTCGTATAGATTGCATTAACAGCAATGTTACAAATTTGGATAGTCGGCCGGGAAATTCGCGCGTAATTCATATTTTATTTTGAAAGTACCTAATTTTAAAATAGTACAAAAAATTCAAACAAATACCTTTTTTAGACATTACCTACTATACAATTTTTGCGCATGTTATACCTACTTGTTTCATAAGGCCGAACAGTTTCTAATTATGTGATAAATTCGCTTTCAATTTTTTTTTTTTCGAAAAAAGTGAATGTTTGAATGTACACAAAGAAATTAAAAATGTGTGTACCCGCTATACGATAGGAAAGAAAATTTCCTATAAGATAATGTTTACAAAAAATTTATACATACACGATAGAGCGCTTGAGATTTTTTCGTTTGAGGTAAATATATATATATTAGGGTGGTCCTTAATTTTTAAATTTTTTTTTTCTTCGCTCCAGGTGGATAAAACGAAAGGTTATAATAAAAAAAATTTTCTGCCAAGTCTCGTTGAAAAATATTAACATTAACCCGTGCCCCAAGACGGTTGAAGTATTACAAGGTATAACTCGATTAGTTCTCAATATTTTGACCCCAACTCGACTTATATAAGATACTTGACATCGCTGAATCCGAATATGATAGCGAAAACATGATTAGGATACTTGACAACTGTCAAAACGGCTGTCATTGTGGAAAAAACCCTATTTTTTGCCGTATTTTAGGTTTTTTCAACTTTTTAGGTTTTTTAAGTTTCTGTATACGAATATGGCGTTCAAAAAACACGGGTATTTCTCACCTGTGCTATGAACTGTGCAGTTAGTTTGGCTGTAATAAGGCTTAGTTTTGCTTGGGCCTTAATGGGTTAAAACTCGACAATATGATAAAAATAGGGTAAAAAATTGTCAAAAACACGAATTTACATTGAAATTGCTTCTTGGCACAATTTTTTGACAATTTTATTTATTCTAATTGTTTTTGAACGCCATATTCGTATACAGAAACTTAAAAAACCTAAAAAGTTGAAAAAACCTAAAATACGGCACAAAATAAGGTTTTTTCCACAATGACAGCCGTTTTGACAGTTGTCAAGTATCCTAATCATGTTTTCGCTATCATATTCGGATTCAGCGATGTCAAGTACCTTATATAAGTCGAGAGGGGGTCAAAATATTGAGAACTAATCGAGTTATACCTTGTAATACCCGCAAGTATGTAAATCCCATGTTAATTCCCATTTAAACTTCAACCGTCTTGGGGCACGGGTTAATGTTAATATTTTTCAACGAGACTTGGCAGAAATTTTTTTCTTATTATAACCTTTCGTTTTATCCACCTGGAGCAAAGGAAAAAAATTTAAAAAAATTAAGGACCACCCTAATATATATATATATATATATATATATATATATATATATATATATATATATATATATATATATATATATGACATTTTGTCCTGTATTTAAATTTAAAAGCACTTTACTCTTCACTAAATATTTTACAAATTTAATTCTTGGTTATTATTGATTTATATGTGATACAAAGATTTTTTATGAAAAATATTTTTTTTGTAAAATGAATTATAAAAAAATTGCACATTTCTTGTCAACTGTTTCAGACATACATATTATGTCCAGTTATGAAATGCAGTTTAAAAATGGATTATAAAGTTTTTCACAAAGCTATATAATACTACCACAATGATAGCTAAGTGCGGATAAGTCTGCTTGAGCAGCAAGGAAAAGTTTTAACAAAAAAAAAATTGTTTATAATTTGATATTCATCAAGTATATTCTGTTTGTGAGTTTGACCAACAGTTGACGTCTTTATCAAAGAAGGATTTACTATAAATTAATGAAGTATAAGCCATAGGTAAACGCTGTAGATGACGAAAATTGATCAAAAATTCTTTTTATTCATAACTTGAGATCAACAGACCAGATTTTAACGGAAGTTTAATTGATAGTTGAGTCGTTTTGCGAGCAAGGTTTTACTACGAAAGAATGTTGCGTGAGACACAAATGAATGATGTAAAATATAAAAACTATAATAGTAAGTTTCAGGATTTTACGACGGGTATCCATTAAATTTATAGAACTTTCAAGGCTGGTGTGTTATGGTTATTTTAGTTTCCTTGCAGACGTTTTACCATACACCGTAGTGTTTGGTGACTGAATGACAGATTCTGCTCCGTTCTTTTATAGGTGCTGTTACGCCATTCTCCGATTCAGTCTGGCCTGGATAATTTACCCTTTCCAATCAGACTGTACCTTCAGCTTTCGCGATAAAAATTAATCGAAAAAAAATCTGTTCATTTATAACTTAAGATACATTGAACAAGTTTTGTGGAAATTTTACTACTAGTTGAGTCATTTTTTAAGGCAAGTTTTACTTTGCTAAAAACGATAAAAATTGGCTAATAGCTCTGTTCTTTTCTAACATAATATCCACGAAACTGATTTTGATCATAATTGAGTAGTCCCAAATTTTTTTACTGCTGAGCAATGCAGCGTGTGCCGCAGGAAAACGGTGTAAATGATGAAAATTATTCAGAAATTATTAGCTTATAACTTGACATCTACAAAATTTCAAAATTTTATCGAAATTTTATTTATTTTTTTTATATTTTATTTTTTAGTTGAGTCGATTTTCAAACAATAAAAAATTAACCAAAAACAGAAATTAAGTTAAAATGGATTTATAGTAGTAAATCCCGTAGTGAACATTATGCTGGTGTAAAATAAATATGAAAATGATGCATTAACAACACAAAATATATAAAAACATAATTATGATAAAACTAGTGGTGCGGAATATTTTTTTAACAAAATTGTGAATGCAATAATTTTTCCTTCAAATTATACAGCACAATGTTTTCTCCTTGGAGTTCTGTTTTCACAAAAATTTCTTTAAATTAGTCATTCTTGTTCAGTAACATAGTGCATTGCAATTTTTTAAAATATTGTGCAAACAAAATTCAAAAATTTTCAAAAAATAATTTACTTATAAGAACTACAATAAGAAATATATAATTGCACGATAAGATTGAAATTTCAAATAATGCGATTGGTATAATGAAAATAGTAAAATTTATTACAATAAATTTGTAAATTTTACTATAAAATTATTTATATTGAACGAAAATTATAGTACGACAAATTAATAAATTATATACAGATATATCTGAAGATTTTAGACAGTCAAATTGCTAGGTAGGCTAGGTTAAAAGGTTAATTTTTTATTTGTTTAAGAGAAAAATATTTTGTCGAGAATTTTATTTTCCTGTCGTAAATTATATAATTTTTTTTCGGATAACACCAAACTTGTACGAAGAAATACCACCCAAATACAATCAATATAGATAACCAACTAAAAATTTTATTCCAAAGAGATTTTAACTGAAAACGCTATAACTAAAATTTAGTGTACGCGATATAAATAATCTTTTTTGCTAGGCAATTCAAAAGAAATCAAATATTTTTGAAAAGGTGAGAACTGCTCTCCTCAAATTTTTCGCCTTATGGACATGGCAGAACGGCATTTCAAACATATTATTAAAAAAAATATATACGCTAAATGTGTTTTTTATTACATAATTGTTATTAAATTATTATTATTAAATAAATTATTATAATATTAAAATAAAAAATAAAAATATCTTGCAAACGAACTGAATACAAACCAGTTAAAAAATTCTTTGTCATCGGTCGAATAACGAATATGTGGATAAGTGCAGATTAACACAAAATATTGTTAAGTTAAAAAATAATATTTGACAATTAAATATACACATAACTACTTTATATAATACATTTAATTTAGATATTAAAAACATTATTGTTCATGCATTTGAGATGGAGTGGGTTAATGGAAATTCATTTAAATTATTTATAAATGTGCACATGATGGTATTATTATCACTTGTATAGTTTTACCAATTTGACTGCAATGAAACAGTGGTATAGCGATTGGTACGGTGTCTGTACCATTAAAAAAAATTGAGTAGAAATCTCTGTTAATGCTTCTAGATGACAAATCCGAACTCAGTTTTTTTGGGTGCTTAGATGTGCGTCAACAGTTCGCTCACTCGCTCGCTCACTTTTTAGATCGTCAGTCAAATTTTATGATTGCAACTATTCCTTGACGGTTTAAACGATTTCAACAAAATTTTTAGGATATATTTGTCTAGTGCCTAAGATAGTCATGTGGATTGGCTTTTTCCAGTGTTGCAAACTTTCCGAGAAAAAATTATTAAAATTTTTAATAATTATTCACTATGGCCATGTTATTTAAATGATTTTACCCAAATTTTCACAAAAGATTTTCCCAGTTTCCATATAAATTATATAATTTCGACAAAATACAGTGTTGCCAACTTTCCGAGAAAAAATTACTAAAATTTTAAATAATCCATTTTGACTAGGTTTTTTTAACCGATTTTAATCAAAATTTAAAATTATTCCCCTAGTGCTCAAATCGATTTCCTAATTTTAACAAAATTGTTGCTAACTTTCCGAGAAAAAAATTACTAAAAATTTTAAAAATGCATTATTACCACATTATTTAACCGATTTTAATCAAATTTTCACAAAAGTTTCTCTTAGGGCCTACATGAACTACATAACTTTAGTAAAATACAGTGTAGCCAACTTTCCGAAAAAAATAGATTTTATTTCATGTATTATAATTATAAAATTTAATTTTCAAATAATGCTGCCAACTTTTGGTGAAAAAATATAAAAGTTTTATTCCTATTTCTTTAACCTTATACTTCTAATCTTGCATATAATTAAAAAGTATATATATTTATAGTATTTAGTCGAGAAGTTAAATAAAAGTTTAAACATTTAATAATTTATAATTAAATATTACTATTGCTATTTAAGGCATAGCAATAATATTATTTTATAATAAATACACAAATTAACGTTTACCAAAATTTAATCTTTTAAAAAAAAACAGGCCTTTGACAATATAAAAATAAGTATTTATTATAATGTTATTTACATTATTAATATGGCAAAACAAAATACAACAAATACACTAAATTTACCGTGTTTCACAGTAATATATTATTACGTAATCAGTAATTGATCTATTGAATCACTCATCGTTGACGACGTTTTCAATGTGTTCATCAAATTTCCTAACTTTCTTCGGAAATTCTTATAATCTTGTGTCCGTTTTATATAATCGTTTATTTTTGTGGGATCCCCTATAAAGATTAAAATAAATTATATTTCACAATCTGAACAAAACCATTTTAAAAATTTATATAGTAATTCTTTTAAGTAATATTTGCTTCAAAATTTTCAAAAATGGAATATAAAATTCTTGTAAAATTTATCAAAACGATTTTGTTAATTTTTCTAATCATTTCTTAAAATTTTATTGCAAACTAATTTAATAAAAAAATAAAATAAAAACAAAATATCTAAGTTTAATAAGCACCTGTCAGAATATTTAAAGTAAAATGAACCTTGTACGTTTGTGTTTACATGCGGACAAGTCGTTTGAACCGATTCTGTACGTTGTGTTGCTGATTTTAATAAAAAAATTGTCCAACCGCATAAACATATATTGAAATATTTTCGGAATCTGAAATGCACAGAAACATAAATTACAAAAAACATTTTTTAAAATACTTAATTTTATATTATGTACTAATTTTCGAGCGATTAGTCTTCTGAGTGTTTCCGGTAAATTATTTGGTAAAATATTAATTTATAAAGTTAGAGCACTAACTATTTCAAAAATTAATGACGTTCAGGGTGGCTTTTTGCCAGAGAAAGGATGTGTGAACAATCATTTGCTCTTCGTATGATTGTCGAAAAGTCACTTGACAAAAATAAAAAAGGGTTCTGTGGCTTTCTCGATTTAAGGAAAGCTTATGACAGTGTTCTTCGGGAAATCTTGTGGAATGTGCTTCGCGAGTACGGTGTTAATTGTAATCTTTTAGGTGCAATTGAAGCTCTGTATAATGGAAGTGAGGCTGCTGTACGAATTGATGGTTTTTCAAGAGATTGGTTTCGTATAGATGTTGGCGTGAAACAGGGCTGTGTAATGTCTCCTTGGCTATTTAATTTATATATAGATGTTCTTCTTCGGAAAGCTTTCTCTAGTAATGATGGTATACAAATAGGTGATTGTGTTGTACTTGCTTTAGCGTATGTTGATGACGTGGTTGTTTTATCTGAATCGGAAGAACAACTGAGAAGAATGATTGATAGAATTAATGTTGTTGGTAAAGTTATGAATCTTGTGTTGAATGTTGATAAGTGTAAAGTTTTAGTTTTTGAGAAGGGTGACTTGATGACTAAATGTAATGTATAATTGATGGTGCACGTTTAGAGCAAGTAAATGAATTTGTGTATTTGGGTAGTTTGTTGTCTAGAGATAGCCGTTTTGATCGTGAAATTGAAAGGAGAGTAAATGCCGGTTGTAAGGTATTGGGTGCTTTGGGAACTTTTGCTAGGAATGTAAATGTTTCCAAAGAAGCCCGTTTGAGTGTATATAATGCAGTTTTGGTGCCTACATTGATGTATGGTAGTGAATGTTGGATTTGGTTGCAAAAGCATAAAAGAAAAATGACTGCTGTAGAAATGAGATTTTTACGTGGGGTATGTGGTGTATATAGGAGAGATCGAGTACGAAATAGATTAGTGTATGATAAGTGTGAAATTGGAAAAAATGTTGTAGCAAAAGTTGGTGTTAGTCAGTTAAGATGGTTCGAACATGTAGAGCGAATGTCTAATGAACGTTTGGTTCAAAAGATTTAGTTAAATGATTTTGATGGTAAACGTTTGCGTGGACGTCCGGTGAGTAGTTGGAGTGGTATGATTTAGAGTGTTTTGAGTGAGCGAAAATTTCCAAGTAGTAGGAATAAAAGAGCATGTATGAGAGGAATTATGAATGCTGATAAAACGAAAGTTGCTTGTTTGGATAGGTGTGTTTGGAGGCGACTGATTTCGGGATAATGAAAAGAGTTTGTGCCACACCCTTTTGGGTACATGGCGTGATTGTGTATGTATGTAATATATAGAATGCTACTGCAACTGTCCATATATTTTATTATATCTTCAAATAAAAATAAAACGTTTTACTATTAATATAATAAATACAACAAAATTATGTTTTATTCAGATAAGTTTATTTCTAATGTATACAAAATAATTTTGAAAATATTATAAACAATTTATTTAAATATAGTGATTGGTGACAATAATTTTGTTGTTATTGTTAGAATACTGATGGCGTATACTCGTCGTAGGACACCTATATATATATATATATATATATATATATATATATATATATATACAAAGTGATTTATGACGTCTGGGAAAAACTACACCGGATGATTTCTATGAATAATTTAAATAAAATACTTCAAATAAATATATGTCCAAAAATGCTTTCTAACGGAATTATAGCAATTAAAAATATATATATATATATATATATATATATATATATAAAAGCTCAATATTTTTGAGTACTATTATATTAAATTTCACAATAACAATATGAACAATGTATTTGTTCAAGGTTTATTACTATAATTGCTTCTTGCATTATTGTGTAGATGGCGTGTTGGTATTTATTGCTACTCTTTGTTATCATTTTAAAGTACTTGTCATAAAAGGCAGCCAGAACTAACATCTGCATCAGTGTTTTCCCGACACTGATCAAAGCACCGTACTGATGAGACCCTATAAGTTAAAACACCTGTCTACGGTTAAACCGGCCAGTCATTGATGCATAGCCTAACAAGCCGATTCAATGATTGAGTAATTTTGGGAAAAATATAAAATCTCAATATTTTTGAGTATTATTATATTAAATTTCACAATGACAATATGAACATTTATTTGTTCAAGGTTTGTTACGTTCCTATTTACATAAAATGTGATTAAAATATAATATGGCCGTATTTCAATACAAAAGCTGAAAATTGTACAAATATAATAGTAAAATATTACAAATTTTGATAGAAAATTTGTCTCATTATTTAATATTAAAATAAATATTATTAATGATAACAAATATTTATGAAATTGACATACTAATATAACATTAATGAAATTAATAATATCACAGAAAATACTAATTGAATTTTCAATTGTACTCATTTATATGGCAATTTTTTTTGTTTGGTGGGCATAAAAAAGATAATTTCTGAAATTTATACAAATTTCCTATTTTCAAATAATATATGCATACATACAAAATCACGCCATGTACCCATGAGAGTACATTACTTTCCATTTAATAATTTAATAATTATATCTAAATAATAAAATTGTGAAATAATAAAGGAATAACTACATATACGTTTATGAGTAGTAATGCTTCATTACCTGACATTCATCCAGTAATATATAAGCGGATTCACCATTGCATTAGACATTGCCAACCAATAAAATCCGAGATACAAATGTTGCACGTACGTTGAGTACAAGATTTCTTTATTATAATGTGTATAAATAAAATACGCATGATATGGTAACCAACATACGCCGAATATAATTACTATTATTATAAACATGCGAACAATCTGAAAAAAAAAATGATAATTAATATTTATTATTCAATAGTTCCTTTCGACTGCCTAAATATAGCATTATTCACAACTAGACGATGCAGATATTTATAGATTAATATCTAAAATAATACAAATATTACAAGAAATTAAGATAGTGATGTATAGATAATATAAATGTTTTTCTTCAAGCGCATCATTTTATTAATATCACGTTACTTTATTGGGTGACCCGTCAAATGCGCCCCGACTAAACCGCCCCGACAAAAGCGCCCCGACAAAAGCGCTCACCGACAAAAGTGCTCCCGACAATAGCGCTTCCCGACAAATGAGCCCGCAAATAGATATATATTATTAATACGTACATCACATACTAGTTGAAGTGTTATCTTTTAGAGGCAGGGTTTATTGTTGAATTTTAAATATTATTAAAAACGGGACTTCAGTCTAAATATTGCTTTAATCTACGGCTGATGAAGCCGAAAGTGTTTGGCGAAACGTTGCAGACGTAGATTAAAGCAATATTAAGACTGAAGTTTAAGTTTTCATTTTTGACAATCCAATCATTTAAATATTATACGTATTTTCGCACATCTATATGATGATTATTTAGTACCAGTCTTTTTTTAAATGTATTTTTGTGTATTAATCTAGAGACAAATATTAAAGTGTATTGGTTTATTGTTATATTTTAAATATTTTACCTATTTCTTCACATCTACAAACACAAACACAACTAATTACACAAAAAATTTTATCCAGTTATCAAATATTTAATAATGTGCATAATATATATACAAAAAAAATTAGCAGGTGTAGTTTATGTAACCTTTGACAAATAAAACTCTTATTTGTCGGGGCGCAATTGTCGGTGGGCGCTTTTGTCTGCAGGCGCATTTGTCGGGGCGCTTTTGGCGAGGCGGTTTTGTCGGGGCGCTTTTAACCCGGGCGCAATTGTCGGTGTACCATATCACGTTACCTTATTGACTATGTAGAAAAAGGTCATTATGTTTCTAGTATAATAATGATATTACGAGGGATGTTTTTTATATTTCGGGATTAAAGAACAAAACAAATATTCATTATTAAAAATGGCTTTACTATTTTCCAAAATATTCTCCATAATTCTCCAATACAGTTTTGCATGCGCTTGAAGCCACACAGTCGACTGTTGTTATTTTTGCTCTCATATGCGTAAATCCACGATTTGTCACCTCTCACCATATCTAAGACATATTTTAAAGCACCGCGTTCTTATTTTTAGAGAGATTGTCAAATTATGTGAAAACCAACGCGAACAAATCTTTCTGAAAACCAAATATTCATGCAATATTGGATATATGCTAGTATTACTAATGTCAAAGAATGCCTCAATTTTACGATAAATCACATCATGGTTTTCAAGCATAGCATTAATGTTTTCCGGAACAACAACCGATTTCGGACGACCTTTACGAAATTCGTTGTTGAGAAACCTACGGTCCTGATTAAATTAGGTAAACCAGCAATTAATACTGGCCTTTGATGATGCTTTATTGCCAAAGGTCGAATTTATTTCATCAATGTACTGCTGTTGAGTTAATCCACAACAAAAGTTTTAAAAAATAATCGCACGAAAAAGATCAAAATTTAATTCTTTTTTTTTGCCGAGATGAATTTCTCAAGTTACTGTAAAACACACAAATAATGCTTGTACGTCAAAACCTTTTCAATATGTATACCGTCAAAAATGTCAAACTTTACGATGCAGATGTCAGTTTCCAGATAACAGCACTAGGGTTGCCCAATCTCAAAATATAAAAAGCAACCCTTGTATTATATAGCAATTAGTTACTATATTATAATATAATATAAAATATAAAATATAAAATATAATATATATATATATATATATATATATATATATATATATGGTACCCCGACATAAGCGCTCGCGACATAAGCGCCCCGACAAAAGCGCCCCGACATAAGCGCTACCGACAATTGCGCCACCGACAATTGCGCTTCCCGACAAAAGCGCTCCAGATAATAAAAATTTAGTATTTTTGGATTATGGTTAAAAATATAATTATAAATATTATTTTAAATTACTATTTATTTTTTATCAGCAGAGTAGATGATATGTAAATAATATTGTAAATATTATTATTATTATTAAAATTATGTGTTTTATATACCTATGTTAAAGTGACCAGATGTTTTACATTGGGATGTGGAACAGATAAAAACACACGTTCTATTTTTAATTATTATTTTATTATTATTATTATTATTATTATTATTATTATTATTATTATTATTATTATTATTTATTTATTTATTTGAAAATTCCAAAACATGTCTGTATTATATAAACATCTTTGTATTTACACAAAAAACAAAATATTGTCCAAAGCGGGACATTTTGTAGGACAGTTTTCGATGTGGAACAAGAAATCCAACTGTGGGACAGTCCCACCTAATGTGGACCTCTGGTCACCTTAACCTATGTATGTATATATAAAAAATATAAAAATTTAAAATAATGGCATTCGGGTATTTCGTTCGTTAGGAATAAAAGTCAAAAATGTATTTCATAAAATTATTTAATTTGTCAAACATCATATTAATTAAACGAATAAAATAAAACATCATACGATAATAAAAGTTATAATTATAAATTTAGAAAATGTACTCTTAACTAGTGTCACAAGAATAATTCTTTGCAATTCAATTTTAATAATAATAATAATATATATATATATATATATATATATATATATATATAAATGTATATAACCATATATAAGCACACAATTTTTTATTTATATTATATAGAGCGCTTTTGTCGGGAGGCGCTTTTGTCGTGTAGCGCAAATGTCGGTAGCGCTTATGTCGGGGCGCTTATGTCGGGGCGCTTATGTCGGGGCGCTTTTGACGGGACACCAAAATATATATAAATTTATCCAATTTTTTTACTTATTTAATTTTATATTTTATGAATTATCTGTTAATAATATACTGTTAGAGCACATAAACAAGTTTATGTATTTGAATGGTTCATTGTTTTAAGATGGTTACTTTAACAGGAATAGTAATAGACAAATTAATAAAAAGTTACAAGAATTTAAGTATTTTGTGTAAGTTACCTAAAAATATAAAAGTATTCAGTAAGAGCCACATGCATGTTTATTATATAGTGTTACCTATATTGTTTTACGCTATTGAATTCGGCTGCAAAAGCATAAAACAAACTGTTGTTTTTAGATATTTGCTCAGAGCATGTGATTTTAATAATATTGCGAATGCGAAGCTAATTAGTGTATGACAAAAACAAAGAAAATGTTATTGCAAAAATAGATGTATGTTGAGTAAGATGGTTTGGCTACCTTTAATAAAAGCAAACAGTATTACCACCTTTTCAATGTTTCTCATCCAGACACATAACAAAAATTAGCCTACAAAATAAAAAATCTAGAAGAATTTAAGTTAAAAAAATATTCTTTAAAAGAATTGTTAGCGAATAGAATAATATATTTCGGTTTAATTTTTCTATTTAAAACTTTATTTACTTAAATAAAAATAATAATAATAATTTGACGTTTTACTCAATTTTCTTAAAACCCGGACATAACTGAGCCTCTACGGCTTGGATGCAAACCGAACAAGTGGCTACAATAATACCAATAAGTAAGAGTAATACTAAAGGTATACATTTGGGTAGACCTCGGATGAATAGATTGTTTGGTACGACTGGCAGTGTTTTGCAAGTGATAGAAATATAAGATAAAAGAGTAAATATGGAAGGTATCATAAATATGAGTTCAGCAAAAGTTACATGCTTGGATAAGAATTTATGCTATACATAGCGCAAATATGTATGGATGTAGTTTATCTGTATTTTTTCTAACTTTCACCTATAACAAACAATATACTTTAATAGCCCTCATGCACAAAAGTTTTTCAATCAAAATTCATGATTGTGTAATAATATTTTAACATATATAATATCAAACCTATACTAAAATTTAAAAATACCTTCCGTTTTGACTTAATGGAATCCATTTGTCTCTGAGTCATTTCTCCAATTGAATGAGTACCCCATAAGACTCGACTCATAGATGCGTAACTGCATATCATTAAAAACATCGGAATGCAATACGTGGTAAAGATGATAATAATTTGGTATCTAAAAACAAAAATATAGAAACATGAATACACTTCTGTAAAACAAGTTGTATAGTCAGATACATTGTAATGTCAAAAAATTTGTTTGTGTTATTTTAGGATTCTGAATTTTTAGATGGTAAAGTATGATTTTTAATCATTAGAATGGTTATTTTCAAAAAAAAAGAACATTATATTCGTATTATAAACTTTAAATATTATTATTATCATAATCATTATTATAATTCATACGGTTTATGTTTGTTCTATTACTGGATGAAAATAATTGTTGGTTCTCTCAGTTTTCCAGGTGATTTATAGTTTATAATTTATAGTTTATGGTATTTTCCACTTTATTTATGAAATCTCTCTCATTCTGGTCTATAGTTATTAAAAAATTCTGTTATATTTATCATATTTATTTTGTCCATTTATATTTGACTTTTTGTTTGTAGATTTCTCAAAATATATCCAGCTAATA
Organism: Clivina fossor; assembly: GCA_963966155.1. Classification (NCBI taxonomy): domain Eukaryota; kingdom Metazoa; phylum Arthropoda; class Insecta; order Coleoptera; family Carabidae; genus Clivina; species Clivina fossor. The sequence goes on from OZ014554.1 coordinate 10,262,267, forward strand.
GTGCCAATAATTTCATCTCAGTTATTTCAATAGATTTCTTCTGTTGCTACGTGATCATCCAGGTAATGAACCACAAAGAAATGTAGGGATAGGTATTACTGTTTACTTATATTTATCTAAATTTGATTATATTTGTATTATTTGTTTGGTTTTTATTAAAACTTTTTGAAAAAAGAAACTAAATAAATAATTATTAACATAATAAAAATTGTTTCAAAATAAATAAACATTTAAATAAATATTTAATATATTATTTTAAATTGGTAACAAGTACTACTAATTTTTATTAAATATTATACAAATAATATTATTAGGTGCCGAAAAGAGAATTTAATTATGCTAAATTTTGGCAATAGTTGCTATTTAAAATAAGTGATTTCTTTTCTACTTAGTTTTAAATCTACTAGAAAATATTGTCAATATACACTTTTTTCTTTTTAAGATTTAGCAACTTGGACCATCAACCAGTAAATTCATTTAAGTTTATAATTTTATTTTATTTGCAATCGCAAAATTGTAAAGTATTTTATATACGTTAGAAGAACCGTTACACTTTTAGGTATAAATAATTCTTTATTATTATATTTTGAATATGAGAATATTATGTTACTCGAATCTTTTACAAATTTACTATGAAAATTGCAAGTGTATGTACTAGAGATGTTAATTTTGTGTAAATAATGTTTGGAAAAATTACGATTAAATATCATGCGATATATAAAAGTAATGAATGTCCTGTGCATATCTGAACTGAACCATGTATTCTTCGGGCGTTCTGAATGAATTAATCTGTAATGAGTCGTTTTATTTTGCATGTATATTCTATATCTATTATTCCGTTCCTCTGCCAGAATTTGTTTGTATTCTGTTATTTGGTCATTGATAATTAATTCTGTCATTATAGGCTCACCTGAATGATTGCTTCTTTTGCAAGTAAATCAACTTTATTATTGTAGCTTATATTTTCATGTACCTATATCTAGATTGGTGTCCCGTCAAAAGCGCCCCGACATAAGCGCCCCGATATAAGCGCCCCGACATAAGCGCTACCGACATTTGCGCTACATGACAAAAGCGCTTCCCGACAAAAGCGCTCTATATAATAAAAATAAAAAAATGTGTGTTTATATATTATTTTTGTGACACTAGTTAAAAGTACATTTTCTAAATTTATAATTATAACTTTTATTACCGTATGATGTTTTATTTTATTTGTTTAATTAATATGATTTTTGACAAATTAAATAATTTTATGAAATACATTTTTGACTTTTATTCCTAACGAACGAAATACACTAATGCCATAAATTTAAATTTTTATATTTTTTATATATAGGTACATACATAGGTTAAAGTGACCAGACGTCCCGCATTAGGTGGGACTGTCCCACATCGAAAACTGTCCCACAAAATGTCCCACTTTGGACAATATCTTTTTTTTGGCGTAAATACAAAGATGTTTACATAATACAGACATGTTTTGGAATTTTCAAATAAACGCGCGCCCTTACTAATTATGTTATAATAGCGAACTAGCGTTATTTTTTTGTTTCAAATATTGTGGTTGTATATTAATTTTATGTATGATTAATCTTATGGTTTTGTGCAATATATATATATATATATATATATATATATATATATATATATATATATATATACATATATATTTAAAAATAGAACGTGTGTTTTTATCTGTCCCACATCCCAATATAAAACATCTGGTCACTTTAACATAGGTATATATGAAACACATAATTCTAATAATAATAATACTTACAATATTATTTACATATCATCTACTCTGCTGATAAAAAATAAATAGTAATTCAAAATAATATTTATAAATATATTTTTAACCATAACCCGAAAATATTAAATTTTTATTATCTGGAGCGCTTTTGTCGGGAAGCGCAGTTGTCGGTAGCGCAATTGTCGGTAGCGCTTATGTCGGGGCGCTTATGTCGGGGCGCTTATGTCGCGAGCGCTTATGTCGGGGTACCATCTAGATTATTTAAATGGTATTATTTGTAGTTACAACTTTTTGTATAAGATTTAAGGTGTCATATATAATTTGAGAATTTTTATTAGAAATTTTTGGATATTTTAATTTTTGAATGACGTTTCACTGAAAATAAAAAATTTTGGTTGATTGCAGTACTGTTTTTAATATAATGTAAACAAAGATATATAGCTAGCATCTCAGCATTAAAGATTAAATTATGTTTAAGAAATTTGAATTTTTCACTATTTTTATTATTTGAGTCTATAAATGCACAACCGATACCTGAGTGATTTTTAGAAGCGTCTGTGTATAAATATCGGGTTCCAGGCCATAGATTTTGGATTTTTTTTAAAAATTTGTTATTTTCTGTAGGCAAAAGTATATTGTCTTGAAAATGGTAATTAGTTAAAGAAAAGAAATATTGATAGATGAAACATGGTAGCGTGTGGCAAGTTTGATTTGGTGTTATAATGTTGACAAGATTAGTAAAACTGTGGACTATTGGAGGTGTAATTTTATGTGACCAATAATTTAATGTTAGTATTTCGGTTGCCAATTGTAAGATTATTTTCTGATTTTAACCACATTTTTACTATTGTAAATTTAAAAGTTTGTAATTTTTTTCAGAGTTCAAGCGGCATTATTTTACATTCTGCTAATAATAATTTCAATTGTAAATTAAAAGCTGCCAGTTTTTCTAACATTTCTTTTTTACTCGTACATTTATAATTGGACGAAAGTTTTTTTTTTTCAAGCGTATCAAAATATTGATGTAGATGTAGGTCATTAAATATAAAGTAGATATTATCATAGAAAAATTATTTATTATATATGTTGGGCGCAAAACCCGAAAACGGCCAATGGTCAAATTTTTTGCTCAATCCTAGGATTGGACGTTTTAAAATGACCAAAGCCCGAAGTGCAGTTCAATTTCGGGCTTTGGTCGCCTCCAAACAGCCAAACCTAAGATTGTACAATTTAGAAACAACCAAAGCTTAAAATAACGATTATTTCAGTTCGTTTGTAGACAAGACTGAACAGGAGTAATTTCGCGTGTGCGTAGTGCGAACTAGTGGTACTCAGTCTACACGTTTTGTGAATTAGTGTACACGTATTCTCTCTTTAACGATGTCTACTGTCAGTGAACACGAGTTTATGTTAGAATTAAATACTTATATGCAAAAAGGTGTATCGAGTAATACATTTTTGCTTACTCCTGATAAGTACAACGATTTATTAATCGAAATAAAAGCTTCGATATGTAAAAAAAGACAGGGAGAACCACTTACATCGCTGGATTATCGACGCCTTAAGAGGTATGATATTCTAACGATTGGTGATGTGGAAAAGCTTATAAAGAAACGATCCACAAATGATGAGGAAATAAAATATTTTTGCCACACCGATGAGTTATATGGAATTATTCACAAAGCGCATATAGACACTGGACATAAAAGGACTCGGTGCATGGACAAAGAACTAAAAAAGAGGTACAATAATGTCACGCGTGAGGTGATTGATATTTATTTACGATTATGCGGACAATGTCAGCTGAAAAAGAAGCATAAAGAGAAGGGCTTAGTGGTAAGGCCAATATTGAGCAACCACATGAATTCAAGAGGGCAGGTGGATCTTGTTGATATGCAGACAGAACCAGACAGAGATTACAAGTTTATATTAAATTATCAAGACCACTTGACAAAATTTGTTTTCTTAAAGCCTTTGAAATCCAAAAGAGCTGAGGAGGTAGCTTACAATTTGTTAGACATTTTCTGTATAATAGGTGCTCCTTACATCCTCCAAAGTGATAATGGCAGAGAATTTACAGCAGCTATTATAAAGGAACTTGCTGATATGTTTCAAGTTAAAATAGTTCACGGGAAGCCAAGGCATTCTCAAAGTCAGGGAAGTGTGGAGAGAGCGAATCAGGATGTTCGGGACATATTGGTTTCTTGGATGGCCGATAATAAGAGTACCAATTGGGCTGACGGATTACGATTCGTCCAATTAAAAAAAAATAGGTCTTTCCACAGAGGTATCGATAGAAGTCCATACGAAGCGATGTTTGGGGTTGCTGTACGAAATGGTCTATTGGATTCAGCTATACCCTCTGAAGTCCTTCAAAATATTACCACAGAGGAAGAATTGGAAAATTTATTGAATAAAAATTCCAATGCAGATGGCTACAGCGATTCGGAAATAGAAGAAGAAAATCATTCAAGTTCCGAAGAAAACTCAGTCGGTTTAGCCAAACAAAAAGGAGTAAGTGATACTACATTTATATTATTTTATTATTATTCTATGTACCATGTGCTACTGTTTTTTTTCATTCATATTTAGTTGAAAAAAAAAATTAATTTGCGTTTCTCTTCTTACAGTGTACCTGCACACCTGAAGGTTTATGTGAAATTTGTATTCGCAAAGAAAGAATCACACAAGCACGTGAAGCGTCATGCACATCTCAAAAGAAGCAAGCCGATGAAATGCTTCGGAAGTCCAACAAAAAATTCCCACCCGTGAGCGTTGGACAAACCGTTTTGATAAGAATCCCAGAGGTAGACAGAGGACGTGCTGCACCAAGAAATGTAATGGCTGTTGTTATAGATCGGAAAGTAGAAAGCGATCTCTATCAGCTAGGGACATCATCAGGTATTCTTGACAAATTGTACGCGAGAAACGAATTCCAAATAGCTGACCACCAGTTTATGGAAATTAAGGATGTTCCACAAAAACAGTTAACATTGCGAACTGCTGCAGCTGAAGATTCTCAGTCAAAACAAGGTTTTGTGAGATGTGGTTGTAAGAATAACTGCGCAAACAGGAGATGCAATTGTTTGAAAAGGGAGGTCAAATGCAACTCGAAATGTCATTCATCGTCAACTTGCAGAAATAAATAATTTATTATGAACATTCGCTTTGTTTCACACTTCATTTTATTTTTGAGAGTATTGTACTAAGCGACCTATTTCTTCAATGTTATATTGTTTAGTTACCATTTTGCTGCATTAGTAATAGGCACTGTGTATTTTGTTTTTTATATTGCGTTTCATACTTTGACATTTATTTTCTAATCAAATATTAAATTAGTTATTAGTTCTGTAGTTATTTGGATATTATGGGTTCATAAAGAAGAGTTATTTTGTTTTGCAAGTCGTTTCATTTATTAGTTTTAAGTTTTTCGAATGTAAGTTCCTATGTTTTTAAATAAAAATATATTCCACCTTACTATTGCAGTTTATTTTAATATTCCAACTAGTCATTAACAAACGTTTGAATATATTTTCAACTTTGGTCGTATTATAATTGTACAATCCGAGATTTGGCTGTTTGGAGATGGCCAAAGCCCGAAATAGAACTGAAAGTTGGGCTTTGGCCGTTTTAAAACATCCAATCTTAGGATTGAGCAAAAAATTCGACCATTGGTCGTTTTCGGGTTTTGCGCCCAACATATACACCGCTGCTAGCAGCACCACACATGACTACACGGTCAAATGAATTTAATCTGATATTTCCAGTGGTAATATTGAAAATAATAGAGTAACAATTGCATTGTTTATTTCTGCTTAAATTTAAATTTAGTTACTGAAAATGTTTGAAGAAATGTAATGTATACCGCAAAATATGTCAGAAATTGCATATTTGACGAAGAAACATTAATTATCGCAAATCACGTAATAAGTACAAATGTTATAATAAGGTTAAATGTACTTGGGATGTATTTTAATTAATTTTTTGTACAGTTTTGTTTGAAACGCTTGAAATAAAAATAGAATATGTCACTCGGACTAAAATGCCCTTTTCAACTTCTGCCCAGATTGTTTGGCTTCGGCTATGTTTTAGCCGTGAGTATCTGGGCTCAGCACAATAAAAATCGCTTTTTGCTCATTGTAACATAATATACTATTAACTTTACGTATAATTTATGCAACAAATTATAATAAAAACACAAACGTGTATGTTGAAATTAAAGTGCAAAACCAAAGTATATTTATCTGTTCAAAATAATTATTATGCAAAAACAATAATTAAGTATTAACCTAGTAAACTCACCCATAATCATATTGAGAAGTAGAAGGTAAACCATCGGGCCATATAAGAATACATGATGTTCTTACTCTGGTTTTAGTCCTGAAAAATAAAAATAATATTGTGTTAAAAATTATTTAAAGATTACAAAATTAAATATATAAAAAATTATATATATACTGGGTGTCCCATTTTAACTTTAACTATATATATATATATATATATATATATATATATATATATATATAATTATATTAGGGTGTTTCAAAAAAAAATTAAAATAGCTGGCTCAGCGCTAAAATAAACGATTTTGGTCTAAAATAAACGGATAAGAGCCCATTTGCCATTTAAAAAATATTAAGAGGGTCTACCGAGCTCTCAAAAATGCCATTTTTGGCTCTTTTTCCAGATAATCGCCCAAAAACTTATCTTACAGGAAACGGACAAAGTCGCGTTTGTGATATTTTCTGCCCAGATAAATGTTAAACATGCGTATAAAGGGGTTACGTTAGGTCTAGGTGAGTTAAAAAAAAAATAAATCACGTTTTTTTTTACGTTTTTTAAGGTTTTTTTCAACTTTATTGTTTAAAAGTTGATCTTAACGTGATCAAAAAAATTAAATAAAATAAAAAAATAAATTTTATATATATAAATATACATATCTCAGAAAAACTTATCACGAGTACGGCTAGCTTTGATGACGTTAAGTTCAACTTTTTAACAATAAAGTTGAAAAAAAACTTTCAAAAACGTAAAAAATATATATATCAATCAAAAATTTACGATTTTTATTTAACTGTCTCAAAAATTGTATTTTGTAATCAGTGTTACAGTTATCTTTTTCTAAATTAATTACAGATTTCTCACATAAACCTTCCGCAATATTAATTTAGATAATTTTTCTCACATGTACTCAATTTACTCTGACCAATAATTTTAAATATATTATCACAAGAAATGAAATTAATTTTTTACGCATTTGATACTAAATAATATTTTTCCTACTTTTGCAGAGAAACACAAATATTAATAAAATAATAAAAAGACACTATTCGGTTTAAAAATAAAGGCGTTCTCAAATTTCAAACAAAAATCATGACAAACCTTTATATTTTATTTCCACTTGCCGGAATCTTTTCTATTCTATTATCGATTACGAACAAGATTTTGATTTCGCTATGATACTCAAACAAAATGAAAATTCTGTTTGTAATATCTTTGGGTTGTCAATAAGTAATAAAAATTTATAATTAATAATAATTTACAAGAAATTATTATTGTTGGGAATTAACCACAATAAATTCATCTATAGGCCACTTTAACATCAACGGTTGGCAAAGTTGTATAACAATAAAATTTTATAATTCTTGTGAGTATAATACTAAAGAATATTTTGTAAAATTTTTATTCATTTTGAATAAATAAAGTAGCCATAATTGCTTTTTAAAGTTTAGTAATTTTTTTTGAGAAATTGGCAACACTAAACTTTAGTAAAATTATAAAATTTATGTAGGCAACAAAACTAAACTTTTGTAAAAAAAATTTTCTCGGAAACTTGAAAACAATGTATTTTAATAAAATTGTATAATTTTTGTGGGCACTAGGAGAATTTGTTCCAAAAACTTTTTTGAAATCGGATAATTAATGTGACCAGAAGGAATTTTTTTTAATTTGTAATTTTTTCTCAAAAAGTTATCAGCACTGTAATTTACAAGTACATATGCGGGCACAATAAAATTCTTTCGTGAAAGTTTTATTAAAATATAAAAAATAATATTGGCAATTTTTTTTTATTAAATTAAGTCACTTTTTCTCGGAAAGTTAGTAACACTGATAAAAAAAACAAATTCAAATTTTTAGCTTTTACTGAACCTACCCCAAATTTGTGCAAATTGAATGAATAATCCATGAGGAGATGCGATCAGAAAAAAACGAGCAAGTGAATAACTCAGACACATAAACCGACATAAACTTATTTTATATTCGTCATATATTGGTTATATATATATATATATATATATATATATATATATATATATATATATTTAAATTTTTGAAAATATTACACACGCTGTACCGAGAACTATACCACTTTTTCATTGCATTCAAAGTTGTAAAAATGATGCACTATAATTAGGATTTATAATAACTAATTATATTACTGATAATTTTAAAATATTTTAAAAACAAATTTACATATAAAAAAAAACGAAATATAAACTGTAAGAATCAATAATGAATAAAATATTTTTTTATTTACTCACCTATATTCAACAATAGCAGAGTAGATTATACACGGGAATCCTAATGTTACACTGAAGAACCATATGCATATGATTGCTGACAATGCCTTCTTCTTCGAGAGATGGGGATGTAGTGGATGAACAATTGCTAAATACCTAATTTTAAAAATTAATAAATTATTAAATTGTGTCAATAATATTATAATGCAAAATATGCTTTATTTTATTAATTTTTAAGAAAAATATGTTATTTAGAGTGCAAAATAAAAATATAGAATATATATATACCGGGTGTAGAAATGAAATGTGAACCATAGGGATTTCAATGTTATTTTTTAAATACGGCTGTATTTCTTTCCCTATTGACTTTAGAGCAAATATTTAAATACAAAACTTGTTCAAAATGTGAAAATGCATGGTATAAAGTCATTTTTTTTTTTACATAAATATTAATATTTTACGATATACAGGGTTAACCACTAAAAAATGAGCTATAACATTGGGAAACGGGAATGGTATCGAAAAATGCGGAATAATGAGTTCTATAATTCGGTGAAAAAAATCATAGTTTTACGATACTTCGTTTAGGAGAAAAAAATTAAAAACTGATTTTTGCCAATGGTCCCCCCTTATCAACTTTTCGAAAAATCAGAAAAACGTGAATAAAAAATTAAAGAAGAACAGGAAAAAAAAAGTGTCAGGTACAAAGAGTAGGATAAAAGAGTAGACAACGAAAGCCAGTGTTAAAATATCCAAAATCTTTTTTTTTTTTTTAACAAAACACAAGAGTACCCCCTTACGAAATTTTTCAAAAATCAGTTTTTAATTTTTTTCTCCTAAACGAAGTATCGTAAAACAATGATTTTTTCACCGAATTATAGAACTCATTATTCCGCATATTTCGATACCATTCCCGTTTCCCAATGTTATAGCTCATTTTTTAGTGGTTAACCCTGTATATCGTAAAATATTAATATTTATGTAAAAAAATTGACTTTATACCATGCATTTTCACATTTTGAACAAGTTTTGTATTTAAATATTTGCTCTAAAGTCAATAGGGAAAGAAATACAGCCGTATTTAAAAAATAACATTGAAATCCCTATGGTTCACATTTCATTTCTACACCCGGTATATATATATATTCTATATTTTTATTTTGCACTCAAAATAACATATTTTTCTTAAAAATTAATAACCCGGTATATATATATATATATATATATATATATATATATATAAATTTAATACTACCCTTATAACATGCTAATAATGCACTTTATAATGTTACATCAAGTTCTGCGCTGCATTCATGCTTCATGCCAGATTCAAGCAGATTAATGTCAAGTTCGATCTAAACTTCAAGTACAATTTCGCTTAAAAGATAAATATGCATTACTATACGTACCCAGGTATGCATTGAACTACAACTTTAACTGAAATATCGCTTAACTTAAACGATAACCAATTTCATACATCATGATTTACATAGGCAAAATTGTAGCATGCAAAGTGGCATTAATCTTTCTGACAATCATAACAAATGTCCAACGTAGACAATGTTTTTTATTAAAATAATAATAAGATGCAAACAAAAATGTCAAGATATTAATAATTTCATAAGCATCATTATAAGAATTATTAAGCGAATTCATTTTAAGGAAAATTTACAATGACGTAACCTTGAAAATTTTGAAGAATATAATTTACATAACAGAAGCAGTGTGTATGTGTATGTGTTGCACATGCATCATGTACGCTTATCCATATTGCATGATTGCTATATTTTATTGATAGCCATAATTTAAGTATTAGTTGTGGTTTAGATTGAAGTTGAAGTTGAATTTGGTACGCATGAATCCAGTCACAGGCTTTATGGTTAGTGGTAGAATTACTTTAGATTAGTAAATATGGTTTTTACTTATTAACTTTGTAATTATGTAATCAAATTTAAATAAAAGAATATTATTTTAAAACGGTGTTTGTTTGATATTAAATTATATATATAATTATATATACACAGTGTGTGGATTGAGTCAAAAAATTTAAGAATTTTATTTTCACGTTTTGGTATTCCGCCCTGCTTTGTCTGAAAACAGTTTTAAGCATATTTTTAATTTGTTAAAAATCAAGGCGGCCATGAAAAATGTAAAAAACTATTTTATATTCAGGTAAAGTGCCTTGTTGGTCAATAATACGGCATAATGTTCTTGAGAAAAGTTGTTCAGAATATGAAATTATGGCTCTGCGCAAAATTTTAAAAAGATCAATTTAAAAAAAAATGTGTCTAGACATAACGCCGACTGAGGACACTACGCCGACCGTTCATTTCCATTTACGCAATTCCCATTTATTAAAATCTTTTCAGGTAGTTTAAAACGATTTTTGGGAAAATTTTTCCTGCAAACATTAGCTTTTTTTTATCAACCTAGAAAAAGCTATGAATTTTTGAAGATACGATTTTTTCTTAAAAATTGCCAATTTTTTAACAATTTGTAATTATGCCCGTTGCTCTTTCACTAAAATGAAATCGTATTTAGATATTCTGTCTATAAAACTTTAAAGAATGAAGAAATAAGTATTTTAAAAAGTGTACCCATTTTTGGGACTTTTGACACAACGATGCAGCTTGACTATTTTTAAGAAAAATGGTTATCTTCAATAATTCAGAACTTTCCCCTAGGTTGATGAAAAAACCTGATTTTTGCGAAAAATTAAACATTTAATTAGTTTTAAATATTCTGAAAATATTAGGCTTGAGAAACTTTTGATTATTCTTTTACAGTATCGATCTAAAAATCTTCAACTTAATGGAACATCTATGCAATGCTTGTAAACAGATAGCAATATAAAAACAAACAAGGAGTTATTCGAATACATTTATGGTTTTGAAAGAGATATTTATGTTTTGGTATATTATGAATTGTGAATACAAAAGAAATATATTCTTTAAATCAGCACGACACAGAACACACCTAATTTGATTATAAAGTTCAGTTAATTAAATTTATATTTCATCATTATTTTAAATTACGAATACATCATCTAATTCAATTCATAACTTTCAAAACAGAATTAATTCAATATAATTTTTTCAATAACGGTTCATTTTAAAAATCAATAATTTAATGATTGTATTTTTATTAGAATTAAGTATTAGTAGAATATAATTAAAAACAATTTAAATTTATTCACGTTGTGTAAAAAAAAAATAAATAAATACGCTTTTTTTTAGTGACATTTCTAATATCATTATATTAAGGATGAGACTATTTATACATACGGTATGTATATGTAATTGGCTATTTATACATACTAAAAAAAAACCTAAACCAACCTACTAACCTAGCCTACCCTAAATAGCCAATTGCGTAAACATACTGTTTGTATAAATAGCCAATTGCGTATACATACCGTATGTATAAATAACCACTTTCTAATATTAATTTTAATTTAATTTAATTTCAGTTGGTTATTTGATAAATTGTTTTTCGATGAATTGTTTTTCGGTAAATTGGTATTTCGGTGAATTTGTTTTCGATGAATTGTTTTCCGTGAATTGTTTTCGGTGAATTGTCCGGATACCATTACAATCATACCAAATTTACCATATCGCGATATTTACAGATAGCACGAATTGGGTGGGTTGACAATAACAAGAACCAACTGTATGATGTTCGAATGTCAATCTGTAGACACGTTTAGAGCCAATTCGGGTGTACGGATTATTATAAAATTTTATGTTTAACCTTCAGAGGTGAAAACCTCAACTTGTTCAACTTTTGGTAAAAATCTGCCAACAGGAAATGGCAATTTACTGATGTAACTATTATGTATTTTACAAATATTTGTTTTTAATTATTATGACTACAATATTTGTTATATAAATTTTTCTATTCTTTAAATTTATTTAATATCAAAATAAATTTAAATAATTTTTTTTAAAAAACTCTAACCAATGATATTAAATAAGACCTTTGTGTCCATTAAAATTTCAAAATTGCTTCCGATTTTCTCCTTTTCGGGTTTTTTCTGGAAATTTCGAGCATGATCAAAAAATGTGCTTCCGTTTTTTTTTTCAACATTGTAAAATTTTTTTCAGAACTCATTATATTAAAACAAAACGGCTTCAGATTATAGTTCTTAATTATAATCGACGTTTCGACGAACTCCACGTCCGTCTTTATCAAAATAAATGATACAAATAAAAGTTACGGTAAATAAAAAAACAAACAAACAAGTTAATAGTAAACAAAATATGTAACTAGATCATAAAATTTATAGATTTTTAAATAATGGTAGCCAAATTTTATTTAAATCAGTGCCTTTACAGTGATTGATGTTATCATTATAAAATCATTAGATACTAACCTGTCGCAAGAGATTCCAGTAAGTGTAAAAACACTTGCAGCTACAGTCGCAGTTGCAATAAAGTTGCTAATTTTGCAGTAGGTTTCTCCAAACTGCCAGTCTCTAAAATAAAAGAATTCAAGAAATTAAATTAAAATAATAAAATAAATTCTGTATCATAAATATATTTAAAAAAAAGCATGTTCAAAAACCTTATATTTTTTAGAAAATATTTGATGAAATATCCGCTCCATACCTTACAATTAGATATTTAAAATATAGTAGTAATACATATTTTTTAAATATTTTATATTTAATATTAAAATCTAATTTGTTTTTTAATATAATTAATTTTGATTACTCATAAAAAACAAAGGTTTTTAATATAGTTATAATAACTCGAACATATTCCACAGAATTACTGCAAATGTTGACAAAAAGTTAGGTCAATAAATCACACAAGTTTATAAAAAAAAAAAAATAGTTTTGATATACAGTTTGGTATATCTTCTTCAAACGTATCTAATATAAGTTACACAGGAAATTGTTATTTTTTAACAATATACATAATAATTGAAATATTACATAATATTTATAATAAAATATATTGGTATATATTGGTATATCTTCTTCAAACGTATCTAATATAAGTTACACAGGAAATTGTTATTTTTTAACAATATACATAATAATTGAAATATTACATAATATTTATAATAAAATATTACATAATATCAATATATTTTAACATATAATATATTTCTTTTATATATATTTAATATACTCGCGGCTTAATCATTATATAAAATAAAAATTTACTTGTGTATTTGGGTAAATTATTGACTAAGGATGGTCGCTTTGATCGTAAAATTAAAAGGAGAGGAAACACTGATTGAAAGGTTTTTGGTGCTTTTGGTACTTTTGTTAAAAACGTAAATGATTCCACAAAAGTTCGTTTAAGTATATAAAATGCTATTTTTGTGTTTACGTTGATGTAGGTTAGTGAAATTTGGTTTTTCTAGAAAAGCATAAAAAGAAAACGACTACTGTTGAAATGAAATTTTACATGACGTATGTGGTATAACTAAAAGGAATCGAGAAATAGATTAGTGTATGTTGAGCGTGATTATTAGTATTAATCAGTTAAGATAATTCGATTACCTTCAGTGAATATCTACAGAACGTTTGGTTAAATAAATATATGTGAGTGATTTTGAAGGTAGGTATACTTTTGCGTGGAAGTGGTAGATGGAGTGGTAAGATTGAGAATGATTTGCGTGAGCAAATATTTTCAAGTTTATTAGGAATAGAAGAGCATGTATGAGAGATGTTATTAATTATGGATGAAGCAAGAGTTGATTGTCTGGACAAGATTGCTTGGAGAAACTTTTTGGTACATTGTGTACTTATCCATGTAAAATTAATAAGTCAAAACTTTAAAATAATAACTTTCTTTTTTTTAATTGCTTATTGATTTAATTTTCTGTAAACATTTTTACTTATCCAATTTGAAAGATCGTTCAACTTTAAAATCCCTAAAAGAGTTTGTATCTATTTGTAAATTCTTTAGTTGTTATTTCGAATAAATTATTTTGTTTGTATATTTTGTACAGACGATTTTCAAGATTCAAAATCATTATTTTACAATGAAATTTGTGGACAAATTAATTATTACAGTAGAAACTGCACATAAAATATACAAACACACAAACATATTTAAAACATCAGAATTAATTATAGCCGTTATATCACAGAGATAATAACATTAAGATAAAAGAAAACATAATTGAAGCACAAAATAGTGCGATCGCTGAAAAATTGTTAATTTTTTTTAAATAAAATATACAAAATATTAATCAATGCAGGTCAATAATTAATTGAAAATCGCAGTAAATTTACATTATAAAAAGTAGTTTACAGTTATTTTTGTATACCATAAAATATAAAAGTAACTATAATAATTAATTTTACGTACACGCATAACAAAATGATGCACTCTAGGGCGTTTATGATTATCATTAAGTATCATTTCATAAATATGTAAATTATGAAACATAAATAACCATATTTGTCTAAACACACACAAGAATTAATAAACTAAAGATTTAGTAAATTCATCTAAATACATACATACATACATACATACACAATCACGCCATGTACCCAAAAGGGTGTGGCACAAACTCTTTTCAACATCCCGAAATCAGTCGCCTCCAAACATTCCTATCCAAACAAGCAACTTTCGCTTCATCCACATTCATAATTCCTCTCATACATGCTCTTTTATTCCTACTACTTGGAAACTTTCGCTCACGCAAAACACTCTCAATCATACCATTCCAACTACTCATCGGACGTCCACGCAAACGTATACCATCAAAATCATTCAAATAAATCTTTTTAACCAAACGTTCATTAGACATTCGCTCAACATGTCCGAACCATCTTAACTGACTAACACCAACTTTTGCTACAACATTCTTTTCAATTTCACACTCATCATACACTAATCTATTTCGTACCCGATCTCTCTTATTAACACCACATACCCCACGTAAAAATCTCATTTCCACAGCAGTCATTTTCCGTTTATGCTTTTGCAACCAAACCCAACATTCACTACCATACATCAATGTAGGCACCAAAACTGCATTATATACACTCAAACGGGCTTCTTTATAAACATTTACATTCCTAGCAAAAGTTCCCAAAGCACCCAAAACCTTACAACCAGCATTTACTCTCCTTTCAATTTCACGATCAAAACGGCCATCTCTAGTTAGCAAACTACCCAAATACACAAATTCATCTACCTGCTCTAAACGTGCACCATCAATATATACATTACATTTAGTCATCAAGTCACCCTTCTCAAAAACTAAAACTTTGCATTTATCTACATTCAACACAAGATTCATATCTTTACCAACAACATTAATTCTATCAATCATCCTTCTCAGTTGTTCTTCAGATTCAGCCAAAACTACCACGTCATCAGCATACGCTAAAGCAGGTACACGACAATCACCTATTTGTAAACCATCATTACCACAGAAAGCTTTCCGAAGAAGGACATCCATATATAAATTAAATAGCCAAGGAGACATTACACAGCCCTGTTTCACGCCTACATCTATACGAAACCAATCACTTAAAAAACCATCAACTCGTACAGCAGCTTCACTTCCATCATACAGAGCTTGAATTGCTCCTAAAAGATTACCATTAACACCGTACTCGCGAAGCACATCCCACAAGATTTCCCGAAGAACACTGTCATAAGCTTTCCTTAAATCGAGAAAGCCACAAAACACTTTTTTATTTTTGTCAAGTGACTTTTCGACAATCATACGAAGAGCAAACAATTGATCCACACATCCTCTCTCTGGCAAAAATCCACCCTGAACGTCACTAATTTTTGAAATAGTTAGTGCTCTAACTTTATGAATTAATATTTTACCAAATAATTTACCGGGAACACTCAGAAGACTAATCGCTCGAAAATTAGTACATTCACTTGAACTGCCTTTACCTTTAAATAAAGGGCAAATGACAGCTCGTTTCCAGTCATCAGGAACCACACAACGCTTAAAACATAAACGAAATATAAAAACTAACCATTCAAATACTTTTTCACCCCCATACTTCAGCATTTCATTAGTAATTCCATCCATACCGGGAGACTTACCACATTTTACACGCATTAAAGCATCACTCACATCACTTTCATCAATGTCATATTCAACCTCACTTCGATTCAAAATTACAGAAACATAATTCATTGCCTCATTATTACTACTACCATATAAATCTTTAAAAAATTCACACCACCTATTTCTTACATCCAACTCATTCCACAATAAATCACCACTTGCACTTTTAACCGCCTTAACGGTTTTCACACTACCACCTTTCATTCTCTTCACGTTCTGCCAAAACATTCGCCTATTCATACTGAAATCAGTCGTCAACCTTTCACTCATTCTCTCTTCCATTTCTTTTTTGCAATTATTAACTAGTCTTTTAACACATTTATTCTTTTCCTTGTATTCACGATAACGTTCAACACATAAACTACTAGGCAAATCTTTAACACACAAATAATTCAAATAAGCGTCCTTTTTCTCAGCAACTGCTTCTTTCAACTGATCGTTCCACCATGCATTCTTCGGACACGTGCCTAATATTCTTTCACCACACACTTCTTTCGCACACTGAATTATACGATCCTTAAATTCATCCCAAATTTCATTTACATCACATTCATAATTAGTTTTACACGCAGGAAAATTATCATTAATTTTTTGCACATACTCATCTCTAGCATTTTCACATTGAAGAACACTGGATTTCACTTGAAACATTTTACCAGTTATTCTTTTCCTCATACGCCAACCAACATTTAAACGTATACGCGAAACCACTAAATAGTGATCATTAGTACCAAGTTCAGCACCACGTTTAACACGTGTGTCAATAACCAAACTTTTCAATCGATCATCATACATAATAAAATCAATTACACTACGTCTATTTTCTAGAACATTCTCCCAGGTATAAATATGGGAAAGTTTATGCTTAAAAAAGGTATTAGAAATGAAGACATTACGTTCTAAGCAAAAAGATAACACTCTCTCACCATTATCATTAACTCTACTATCTCCAAACGTACCCAAGGTATTCCCAGTAATACTACGTTTTACACCAACCCAACCATTTAAATCACCACATACAATCAATTTCTCACCAGCGTCAACAGAGTCAGCCACACTATTTAAATCATTCCAAAACTGATTTTTTTCAACATCAGAAGCAGAATCAGTTGGCCCATAAACAGACACAACCAAAACCCTGTGCAAACCTACCTTCATTCGTAACCAAAGAATTCTCGAAGAAATACAAGCATAACTTCTTACAAACGGCTTCATTCTCTCGCTTAAAGAGTAGAAAATATTAATTTTACTTATTACCCACTCATCTTAATTCATTACTGAGTAATTTCATCTAAATAAAATTACATACCAAATAGTAATCTGATTTATCTGTTTTTATATAAAGTGGCAACTTTATTTAAAATACTAATAGATACCGGTAAAACTATTTGACATTCTTGTTCTTAAATTTTAATAGAAAAAAGAATTCTTTTACAGCATGCAATAGAAGATATCGCAAATTTTTACCTTATTATACAAGCACAATCACATATTATCGACAACACGAAATTAAAAGAAAAACTGTTTGCATGCTGAAATAATATAGTGTAACGGAATTTTGTAAACGTCTTACACATTCAAAGAACGACGAATACAGCGTAAATACGATTGTATATTTCTCGTTGTTCCTTCTCGCTTTGCTTACAATCTAGAAAACTCTAGTAACATTATTTCAAGCGATCTGAAAAAACTTGATGTGTTCTGATGGGTTGTAGCGTAGTATAAAAGCCAAGATTTTTGCAGAAAAAAACGAGTAGATCATAAACATTCAGTGAATATCGTATTCTGTCATAAATAAATAAAAAATGCGAGTATTTGTGTTAGAAATAAATATGTACAAATTATATATATATATATATATATATATATATATATATATATATACATATATTATTAGAATAGTTATATAGGTTATTCGATTATTTTATTATATTTTATATTTACATGCACAGTTTTTGCATATTATTTTGTGTTATTATTTGAGTTTATATTTATTACCATTAAGAAACAATTTATTTTATTATTTACTCATCATTGCTAAATAAATTAGCGTGTTTTTATTTACCAACAAACCTGAAAAACATTACAAGTGGTATTAGGTGTGAAGTAAATTATTCGCGCTGAATAAACAATTATCGTTAAATAAATAATTCAAAATAAATAGTGTGTGGTATAATTAAAAAACATTGGCGCAAAAAAATATGCCACTTAAAATTAACGGAGATGAAATCAGAACTAGAAGAATTTCGTCTTGATACTAAAGGCAATAAATCTGAGTTTCAGAGGCGCTCATCTGAGGCTCTGATAAACTATGGCATAGATCCAAACACATATTTTTTCAATGTTGCATCAGATTTACGCCAAATCGGAGATTTATTGAAAGGTTTGGAAGAAAAACTCGAAAATAATTCACAAGAAATAAAAGAAAAACTTAAAAATTACTCAAAAGAAATTAAACGGAATTCAAAAGTTTGAAAGAAAAACTTAAAAAAAAATACAAAAAGAAATGAAACAGAATACGAAATTTCTGGAATTCTTTTCAGAAAAATAAAACAGGAAAACGTTTGAATGCTAGAAGAATTAAAAACAGATTTGTATAATAAATCTGAAATTCTAGAAAAAAAATAATTTTTGTGAGTTAGGAAATAAAATTAAATTCTTAAAAGAACAAGTCATGCCAGTGCGCAACCAACACTCCCGCTTCAGTCGATTCTGCGGTCACGGCTGCATCGCCGCGACTCTCGGTTGCTGTTAAATATGAGAATGCTTTAGTAGATTCGGTACCTAAATTACCTACTTTCGACAGTAAGACATCTTGGGAAGAATAACTCACCTTATTTGAAACTATCACAACAATATAAGGCTGGTCTTTGGACAAGAATTTGCAAGCATTATGTGTATTATTGCAAGTATTTGCAAGTATTATTAATTCGTGAAGATGCACTGCGTGTTTTGCAATTTTTCCGGGTTAAGGAAAGAGTCGATTATGACGAACTAATCAAACAATTAGAAATACAATAAGGATACAAGCATATCTAAAGATTGTACAAATCGCAATTGAAGAATCGTGTCTAGATAGTAAGAATACGAAACCGACGTAGTTCGCTTGATCAAATTAGCATAGACGCTATAGACGATGTGTATGAGAGTTTGACGACTGAGAAATATATTGATAGTATTCCTCATAACGAATTGCAGCGCATAGTAAAAATGGATCAGCCTGAAACGATCAACGACACGCTGACACAAACTCTACAATTCGAAGCCATCAATTAATCGTCAGGACACCTGACTACAGTACGCATGCTAGACGAAAGTGAAGATGAATCAAAACCAAATTTAACTGAAAAGATCAATCAGCAAGTATTGCTGGAATTATAACAAAGTGAAGCATTTCCAAAGCTGTTGCGGCAAGCTCCGCAAATGGAAAAAAATTCAGCAACAGGAAAATAGATTGATGAGAAGGGGCGACTGTCAATCCATCACGCTGCAACCCCGGGAAGAGTCTCACAATTTGCATCTAGTCATACAAATAGTGTATTTATTGACAGCATAATCAACAAAAAGCCGCATTCACTGTTGAGAGATGCAGGTGCAACTAAGACAATTATTTACTCAAAGATAAAAATTGGCTAACTTCAACCAAGTGGAAACTGAAAACAGCTACCGGGTCTTCAACCACCGTATATGGCGAAATAAAAGCCTATTTTATCATCGACAGCACCAGCTTTAAACATTAAGTGCTGGTCGCTAACATAGAAGAATAGATTATACTGGGAATGGACATTATGATTGTTTTTAGTTCGTAAGGATTTCTAAATTAGTTCTAATTGTAAACATTGTTAGATTGTCTAAATACGTCTGGCGAGTCGCTCAGCCAATGATTTTTAGTTAGTATTTAAGTGTTATAAATAAATATAAGTTGTATAACAATGGTACGTATTGATTTTTTCAATATTTTTTAACCCCGGATTTTACTTTTCAAGCGGAGCACTGGTAAATTTGTGTTACTAAATAAATAAAAAAAAATACGAGTCTAACTTATATTTTAATGAAATATGTTTCCATTATTAACTTTAAACATTGTGATTCTGAAAATTTTAGCGCATAAATGAAATTTACAATATTAAAACTTATTTCGATTATTTGTTTATGACATATTAGTTATATAAAAATAATATTATAATAAAATTTCGCCACAGTAAATTATTTTCTAATCTTTTATATTAGTTATAATTATATAATAAACTAGTTGCCATTACAATTGTGGTAGGGCTTACTAAAAATTAAATTAAAGATTAATTCGTTAACGTTTAAAGAATTTTCAGTCACGTACAAATTTTGTTGTTATTTCCAACGTAAAAAATTAAAAAGTACAGTATCTGATAGTATTTATATGGACAAAGTATTTATTCAGTATGTCAAAAACTAATTTTAAAATAAGTTTTAATATTATAGATATCATTCTCGCGCTAAAATATTGTTATTTCTAGAATCAGAATTATTAAAACTACTGATAACAACAGACTTTATTGAAATAAAAGTTGAACCAATATAGTACATTTTTGTTCAGTAATGGTATATATTATAGAAGTTATTTGGTTTTTATAAAATTGTGTAGAAGCAATAAATTAGATACTGGCATTTTCGTAATTCTGATGCTTTTTATCTTGGACAAATTTCATGACAAAAAAATAGATATTCAACAAAATAAAAAACTAATTATAATATTTTTTTTATTTATTATTGTAATAAAATCTATGAAATAAAATATAAACACCTGGTTGCTTTACTAAATAGTTTATTAAACAGTTAATTATTTCTATAATTACAACATTTACGGTATAAATTTAAACCGAACTAAATCTAAATTTTGTAAATTTATAAAAGGACTACAAAATAAAGTGAGGTAGAACTGTGTTTTCTATTTGTGAAAAATATTTAGCAATGATTATTTTATCAATTCAGTGTGGTGGTTTGTAATTTGTTACTTAAAATGAATTGCTTTATGGCTCTTTAAATATTCCCATCATAAATGTATTTGTATAAAATGTAATGTAATACTGTACTCTGTTATTTTACTCTGTTTATTTTCTATTGATTTAAATTATTCTTTTATTCTCTATTTAATGCTTCAGCCAATTTGTCTGGCTGTGCGCAGTAAATGTAATAGACACCAGACTTTTCACTTTTATTTATTTTTAGTATGTTGCTAATCAGCAGTTTATTTCTATAAAACTTATTTAAAATTTTACTTATTTTATTAAACTAATATTAAATTTCATTGCTTACGTTTGGAATATAATTTAAGTAAAATACCAATTTATTTTTACTATTGAAGATATAAGTTGAATATATTGAAATATCTATATTTAAATAAAATATATACAGAAATTAATCCTAAAAATTTGTACTTATTATTTTTCGTGATGAAGACATACGTAGAGATATCGAAACTTCAATATTTAAATAAAATGTACACAAAACTTAATCCTAAAAAATTTGTTATGTTACCGAATAATTATTTATATGATTTGCGGAAGTATTGTTTCATGAAGTGATAATCACAAGTTAAAACAAAACGGCTTTAGGTTCAAGTTCTGTATTAATATATATGATTAATTGACCTACTCAATGTAATCAACTTTCGTCTTCATCAGGAAAAAAGATACAAATGTCATTTATAGTAAATAAACAGAACACAAAAACAAGTTATTAGATAACAAAATACAAGTAATTAAATCAAAAAATACAGTAAAAATATTGCAAAATAAATCGTCTAATTCGCCTTTGTTGTGAGAACCTCATAAATTTTGAGAGACAGTCTCTTTATTTTATTTTATTGAAAGAGTTAGTGCTGGAATTACCAAAGTTTTTGCCTGTGCGAGCACAATTATATGTAAATTATTGCATATTAGTTTGATATTTTAATTAGTCTTTGTATTCTCCTTGTGTGTGTGTTCTGCTATACGTGTCAGGATATGTAGTAACGTGTTGTTTTTAAATTTTAGTATAAAGTTTATACATACACACATATACAGGTGTCCCCGGATGGGGTTGCGCACTCTTGTAAACTTTTTTATTTTGGAGTTTTCGGCAAAATGTTATTCTTCATAAAAAGTTTTGCTTGGTTTGAAACTTATTTTTAGCCTACTTTCGATTTTTTAAAATCAAGTAGGCCTTTACAGTTGAGCAAAAACTATTTTCATTTTAAGTAATGTACTTTTTCTGTTCACAGTATGCCAAAATCTTGTTAAGAAAAGTTGTTCGGAATGAAAAGTTATGCCCATATGCAAAATTTTCAGGATGATAGGCCTACTTTGATAAAATTCAAAAAGTTATTGAGTTATGTAAATTTTCGTCGCAGAATTAATAATAAAGATCTTTTTGTTATTGTCGACGCCATATTGATATTATCAAAGTACGCTAGGTCAAGTACTGCTATTTGAACGATATTATAAAATTGCGTAAACTTCGCATGATGTAATGGAAAAATAGAACGAACTGCAGTAAACAATTGCTGTAACTGCATACATCATATCTAGGATATTTTTTCTTTAATACAACATAACAATAAACAAATTAAATTCTAAACATTGAAATTATTCCACGTAATATCCTCCTCTTAGTACACATTCTTCTATTCGGGTTCTAAATTCTAGGTAGGTCGATGAAAGCATTTTTTCATTCACACTAGCAACAGCTTCTATGATTTTTTGTTTTAAATTTTCCAAATCGTCTTCTAAATTATTATTAATATTATTATTATTTTGGCATACTGTAAACAGAAAAGGTACTTTACCTAAAATGAAAATAGTTTTTGCTCAACTGGAAAGGTCTACTTGATTTTAAAAAATCGAAAGTAGGCTAAAAATAAGTTTCAGGCCAAGCAAAACTTTTTATAAAGAATAACATTTTGCCGAAAACTCCAAAATAAAAAGGTTTACAAGAGTGGGCAACCCTATCCGGGGACACCCTGTATACCAGGTGTTCGTTCGATAAGTTCGTATGGGCGTTTAACATGCAAATTCGATAATTTGCGATATACTACTTTCTCGAGTAAAATTCGGAAAAATACTTTTTGATAGACAATAAAAAGTTCTATAATTTAGTTTTAGCTTTAATTTGCTAACATGTGCCGTTTGGGCGCTAGAATTTTTGTTTTGTTTTTTGGTTTTTATTTTTTTTCTCAAAAACTATGAGGTCTAAGAAAATAAGCATAATATGGAAAAATGCGTAATAATAAGTACGATAATCGAGTGAAGAAACCATTATTCTACGATGCATCGTTTAGTAGAAAAAAATTTAAAACTAAATTTTTGAAAATTTGCTCAAAAAAATCTGAAAAAATTCAGTAAAATAGAGAAAAAATTTAGCTACATAATAGCTAAGTAATTTTTTTCTCTACCTGATCTGGTTTGGCAGGAAAAATTATTAAAAATTCAAAAATGTTTTTTAGAATTTTCAAAAAATTTTCCTGCAAAATTAGTATGAGATAGAGAAAAAAGTTACCTTGCTATTATGTAGATACATTTTTTCTCTATTTTACTGAATTTTTGCAAATTTTTTTGAGCAAATTTTGAAAAATGTCTTATTTTAAAAAAATCCCAGGGGGACTCTTTGTCAAATTTTCAAAAATTCGGTTTTTAATTTTTTTTTACTAATAATGGTTTTTTCACTCAATTATTATACTTATTATTTCGCATTTTTTCATATCATGCTTATTTTCTTAGACCTCTTATTCACCAAAAACTTATTTTATCAACTATTCCAATAGCAATTTTAATTGATAAAAATCGAAGGTGCCTTTGATAAACAATTAAAATTGCTATTGGAATAGTTGATAAAATAAGTTTTTGGTGAATAACTTGTAAAATGTTAGGAATTGCCATAGGGTTGTAATTAGAAAAAATGTTTGTTTTTCAATTCCGCATCGAATGATATAAAAATATATAGGGGTTCCCATTTGAAATAAGAAAGATAAAGTGCTTTAAAGTTTGCGAAGTTTGACACTAGATTTTGATCACCCTGTATAATCTGGATCAATAAAAACTTGGTTAACGAGACTACTAGACTTTACTTAATGACTATGTTCTAAAATTTTATTAACCAGATACTATTTGCGTTTTTTATTAATTTTTAAAGCCAGTGGTGCAAAACCGACTTTTTTTGGTTTTTAATTTTTTTCGCTGACTTCAACGAACCGATTTCAATAGAATTTTAGGAATATGTAGGCAACCATAAAAGACACCCAAATAAATAAAAAAAAGTATAGCATGTAATTTAAAAAGATATATCATCATAGCGTAACACTTTATTGGGACACCCTGTATAATCAAAAATATTTTCCTGAAATAGACTCGGAGATACAGAGAACGCCTGCAAAATATCAAAATCCTAACTTAATTAATAAATGAGCTACAGAAGACGGGAGGTGAGGTGCAGGACCCTGTATATATATATATATATATATATATATATATATATATATATATATACAGGATGTAACAGAATAACTATTCCTAATTTTAACTGGAATATCCTGGGCTCAGAATATGAAGATTTAATGCAAATCACTGAGATAAAATGTGGCTCCTTACTGAGCTACAGGGTGTTTTATATAAAAATTTAAAAACAATTTTTGCCCAGTACTTTAAAACTATTTGACGTATCCTTATCATACTTGGCAGGAAATGTAGGTACCGTACACCATACTAAATTATGTTAAATAAAAGTTTCTGGCTACTGCCAGTAGCGTACAACAGGGGCAAGTGAGAGGTTGATCCTTCCTAAATTCTACGCCACTGGCGGAATTGTCATTTTAGCACAATTTTTCGATTTTCCAATACTTGCTGTGTAAAAAACATACTCTTCCTTTGTAACGATAAAGTCACTGTTTTTCGAGATATTTAAAGTTAAACATAAGCTGCACCCTTGTAATTTTTTCAAAATTTGCTAAAAAAAATCTGAAAAAATTTAGTAAAATAGAGAAAAAAATTAGCTACATAATATCTAAGTAACTTTTTTACTAACTCATTCTGGTTTGGCTGGAAAAATTATTGAAAATTAATATTTTTTGCATTTTATTTTTTTTATTTTCAATAATTTTTACAGCCAAATCAGAATGAGTTAGAGAAAAAAGTTACTTATTTATTATGTAGCTAATTTTTTTCTCTATTTTACTAAATTTTTTCAGATTTTTTTTAGCAAATTTTGAAAAAATTACAAGGGTGCAGCTTATGTTTAACTTTAAATATCTCGAAAAACAGTGACTTTATCGTTACAAAGGAAGAGTATGTTTTTTACACAACAAGTATTGGAGAATCGAAAAATTGTGCTAAAATGACAATTCCGCCAATGGCGTAGAATTTAGGAAGGATCAACCTCTCACTTGCCCCTGTTGTACGCCACTGGCAGTAGCCAGAAACTTTTATTTAACATAATTTAGTATGGTGTACGGTACCTACATTTCCTGCCAAGTATGATAAGGATACGTCAAATAGTTTTAAAGTACTGGGCAAAAATTGTTTTTAAATTTTTATATAAAACACCCTGTAGCTCAGTAAGGAGCCACATTTTATCTCAGTGATTTGCATTAAATCTTCATATTCTGAGCCCAAGATACTCCAGTTAAAATTAGGAATAGTTATTCTGTTACACCCTGTATATATATATATATATATATATATATATATATATATATATGCATATACGCACTGTGTACTTAAAAAGTATCACGAACTCTCAATCATCTTATCTACTAATTTAACACATTCACTGCCCGCAACGCGCCTGGCGCGTTCACATGTACGACGGAATGGTGCCCACACCGCGCTAAGCGCGTTCTTGTTCCATTTGAATTCTAAACGGAGCTATCGCTGTTTCAAATTCAATTGCAATTTCTTGCGGTAAAAATGCCCAAATCTTATGCTGTTGCATATCAAATTATAGCCAGATGCACCGTCTAAACGATGCGCGATGAGATTTTATTGGGAAATTTCTCTAAAAAAGGAATTTTCATCATTTTTGATATATTAATTTGACATATTTTCAATATGGCAGTGAGATTAATTTTTTTCATAGCTATCTAAGTTTATTCATATATATTAAATTTTTAAATGCGAAATATTTACACTTATTATAGTATAAATACAAGTAATGTATTTTTTCTCTTTCTCTCTCTCTTTATATATATATATATATATATATATATATATATAATATGAATACAATGTGTTTTAAAAATCAGAGTACTTATTTATATACAATGTGTCTAAAGAATGTTTAAGCTATTATTTTTTATTTAGGTAATACTTTTTATGGAGCATGTGCCCACAACGCGCGCCTGACGTGTTTTTGCGAAAAAATGTATAAAAATCTGTAGTAGAATCAGTTTCAAATCCCAATTTACTCATATTATGTTTTGTTTTTAAAAAAACACGAGTGGCGCCTGAGGCATTGCACGCTTTTGGAGTGGGCAGTGAATGTGTTAATCGACGCTGGAAATACTCCTTCAAAATAACCAAAATATTCCTTATTAACCATTCATCCCAGGTGCATAAAATATTTTAATTGATTTGCACCTACTTCCGCAACAAATATTTTTCATATTTTAATTATTTATACTCTTTAGTTATTTTTACCGTTTTGGCTAAAAGGAAAAGGTTATTAATACTCAGCATAGTGTCTGTAACAGATTTAATAATAAAAAATATACATATAAAAATTTCCATATAACCTCTGGATGACAAATCTAAACTTAGTTTATGGGTGTTTAAGTATGTGGGTCATCAGTTAACTCGCTTGCTCGGTTTTCAATCAAGATAAAAAAGAGAAAACTATTTAAAAATATTTTTCATTTTCTATAGTAACTTAACTTTCAATTACACATTTTCTAAAAAGGTTTATACAAAAAGTCGAAAATTTAAAAATATTTTTTAAATTTAATTGATTTAAGAATCAACAACTAACTTATTTAATCAAGATTCTGTAAATACATAATTTTACAATTATACATTATTGTCAATTTTCCATGAAAAAAAATGTATAATAGGTACGTTTACCTATTTGAGATTAATAAAATTGTCCCAAAAATTTTTTAATGCTCCTTGAAATTATATAATTTGTCAAATTTCTGAAAAAAAATTGTTAATTAAAAAAAAATGTAAAAATTTAATCCAATTTAATTATTATTCATTATAAAAAATAAAATTATATAATTTTATTTTTATTGCAAGTAGTCAAATTTCAAAAAAAAAAAAAACAATATTTAATATTTTACTTTAGCTACACTATTTATCCGATTTCATTAAAAGTCTCAGAAAAAATTTTCTGGTATATTTGTAATAAGTTTGTTATTTTATTTTACTCAATGTTGCTAATTTTTAGAATAAAAAATATTTTAGTTTGGCAATATTATTTATCAAATTTTAATTATATGTTCAGAATAGATTTGTCTTACTGCTAGTAACAACTACATAAATTTTCATTCTTATTTTGATCAAACACGAAACCAAATATTTTTGAAGTTTGAAAATGTGAAATAATTTTATTATAGTAAAGTGTTTTCCCAAAAAAAAATATTAAAATTTATTTTAAGGTTACTGTTTTCACAATTTTGAACAAATTTTCAGGGCATATTATTTTTAAGCTCAATAATTATACATTTCTATTTATAAAAATTGTTGCCAACTTGCGAAGAAAACATATTTATATTTTTTAATTGTTTTAATACTTATGTTATAATGGCAAAATGTTTTTTTATGAAATATGTATAATAAGTGTGAATCTGCAAAAATATTATTGTAAAATTTAATGTTAGTCTGTTAAGATGGTTCAATCATATTGAGCAAATATTTAATTAACGTTTTGGTAAAAAAATATATGAAAATAATATTGAAGATATATGTTCCCGTATATGTTTGATAAGTGGATAGAGTTGTACGATTAAAATTGTTTCGCGTGATCGAACGTTTCCAAATGGTAGAAATAAAAGAGCAAGTGTGACTATAAATGAGGCAAAAAGTACTTGTCTAAATATTAAGAAACTCATTTTGGCGTGAGTGGACAGAGTTTGTGCCGCGTCCTTTTTGGCGCAAGTCGGTTTGAATATATTTTTCTTTTTGTATAAATTAAAAGTGTGTTTATAGATAAAATTATGATGCATTTATTCTGTTTAATAGTCAATAGAAATGTGTATCTCAATGAAAAATTTATACCGGCATTATATTATTTTTTCAATTGAATACCAGAATATCGGTATTATAAGAAAGTAGCAGTGTTCCTTTTACTTTATATATATATATATATATATATATATATATATATATATAAATATATATATATATATATATATAAATATATATATATATATATATATAAATATATATATATATATATATATATATATATATATATAAATATATATATATATATATATATATATATATATATATATATATATATATATATATATATATAAATATATATATATATATATATATATATTTATCCTTCTATCATTTTGGCATCCATACATTCCGTATTTACGGTTAATCTGGCATCCCCAGGGTTATGACACCCGTATATCGGACGCCAAATTACCAAGTTGATATTTTGATTTTTTCTGAATATTTACACCATCTTGCGTTGAAATTCAAAAATTTTTATGGGTGTCAAAATGATAAGTGAACGTTTAAATTCGTATAATTTTAGTTCCGCGGTTTTAGCGCTTCAGTCGTAAAAATGTATATTTTGTATATTCATGACATATGCTCCAGTGGATGTAAAGCCCCTATATACTTTTTATTCTGCAGTGGATGTGACACCTGTGTAGCTCATATATATTTTATGTTATTTTAGTTTTCTATCAACGCAATGCTAGTGGTACTGAGCTTGCGATATTTTAAAAATTTTTCGTGGCTATTGTCGGCAATTTGAAATATTTTTATTTGCGACGGCATTATGAAATTATAATTAATTTATACTTCTTCGCGATTGCAACTAATTTAATTTTTTTTAAATTAGTTTAATAATTGTAATCGAGTAGAAATATAAATTAATTATAATATCCTTAATGTCCAGCTTTATAAAAGTTTGTTATTTGTTAAAAAATTAGCAGATTTCGTAAATAAACAATGGGCTAAATGTTATGTTTATATAATAATGCGTGTGAGGCTGTTCCAATAAAAACAATAAAATCATAAAGCGAGCAGCTACGAGCACTGCTTTTATTTTTATTTTTTTAATATTTTTATTAAATATTATTAAACATTCATTAAGTTCAAATCGTACAAAATGAATTTTTTTATTTAATATGTCAAATAAAACTATTGGATAATAATATTTTCACTAAAAATACCAAAATAATGATTAGTGTTCATATCAGATTTTCGCGAACAGTTTCATAATGGTTTTAATTTATTAACAAAATACATATTATTATTTTAAACAAAAACTATCTATAAACAATTGGTTAAAAATTTCATATTATAAGTCATTAGTGGTCAGGTCAGTCGCTGTTTTTCCCGTGTCATATTGAAACAGTTGAAAATTAGAAAACCGTTATTTTGAGAAGTGCTAATCAGTGCTGATATAAATATTTTCTTATAAACCAAATACAAAAGAAAGGAAACAGTTTTTAGCTGCCTTAAGAAAAAAAGGCAATTATATTATTAATAATAATAAATGTGTAAAACCAGTAAATAAATCAAATATTCCTACACAAGATTTTCTACCATGTCCATATTGTTGTGGATTTTATTCATCCAAACAGTTATATAGACATAGAAAATTATGTTTACAAAAACCAGATATACCAGTAGCTTCTGCTAAAATTGAAGGACAGAATTTTTTACTTCGAAATCTTCAAATTGATAATGAATTACTTCAGAAAGTATTTCCGCGCATGCAACCAGATAAAATATCGTTAGTTGCAAAAAAAATTTAGCTAATATGCGCGTATGGTGCTCGTTACTTAAAATCGCATAGAGATGCACACTTCATTAATGTAATATCAAGAAAGATGCGGCAGTTAGCAAGATTATTGATTGAAATTCAAAATATATTTTCGGGAATTGAAAATTTATTTACAGCACTGAAACCAAAACATTTTGACTTGTTATTAAAAGCTACAAAAACAGTAGCAAAATATGATGATTCTAAGGAAATATTTAATTCTCCCACATATGCAATGAATATTGGAACCAGTATCAAACAATGTTGCGATATTGCAATTTTATTTGCACTTAAGAAAAAACACATTTATTCAACCATAACAGCTGCAGAGGCAGAGGCAGATCTAAAAACATTAATTAATCTTATTGAATCTCATTGGCGATATGACATATCAACGGCAGCCGCAAATAATTTAAATTCTAAAAAATGGAATAAAATCACAATTATACCTCTAGCAACAGATTTACAAAAACTTAAGTTATATTTAAAAAATAAAGCAGATGCAGCTGCCGTTGTTTTAAATGCAGATAAAAACAATATTGATATTTATAATACTTTTTTGGAATTAACATATTGTACTACACTTTTACTGAATCGGCGAAGACCGGGAGAACTCCAGAGGTTAAAGTTATTGGATTACGAACAGTCTGAACAGGATAAAAATCAAAGTTATGAAGAATTTAATGATATTGTTTCTCCAGCTGAAAAAATTTTATTAAAAAAATTTAAACGTGTAGTCATCCGTGGTAAAAGAAACAGAGGAGTGCCAGTTTTATTCAATAATGAAGTACAAGATTATATAATTCTTCTGCTGCAATGTAGAGATAATTTTCATAAAAAAAATAATCTTTATTTGTTTGGTAAACCAGGTACAAATTCATGGATTTATGGCTATAAGGTTTTTCAGAAGTATGCAAAATTATGCGGTGCTAAAAATCCGGAAGCTTTAACTGCCACTAGACTTAGAAAACATTTGGTGACGATGACACAAGTGCTAAATATGAATGACAATGATATTGAGCAATTAGCTAGTTTTATGGGCCACACGACTGGTATTCATAGGAAATCTTACAGGTTACCTGACGATATTTACCAGACAGCTAAAATTTCTAAACTACTTCTGCTTATAGAAGATGGTCGGGCGATAGAATTTAAAGAAAAAACATTGGATGATATAGATTTAAATTTAGAAGAAAATTTAATGGAAAACAATAATGATCTAAATGAAGAGCAACATGACCCAGACGATAATATAGAAAACTTAAATTCGCCGAATGATAGTAATGATTTAAATACTTCATCTGTGAAAAAGAAAAGTTTGCAGAAATCTAAACGTGTGTTGGTACCCTGGACAAATGAACAAAGAAAAATAGTTAAGTCATTTTTCAAAAATCATATTATCAACAAAATTCCACCCAAAAAACAGGAATGTGAAAAACTGATAAAGCTATATCCAACAGTGCTGCATAATAAATCATGGGAAAAAATTAGTTTTTGTACAAAATATATATAAAAAAAATAATATAGATCTTTGATATTATTCCAAATTTGGAAAAAAACTACATATATATGTATTCGTAGCCAATTTTATTACCGCAAAACTGTATTTCATAAATTCTACTTAGATTTTAAAATGATAAACTTAGTAAAACGCATTTAATTTTAAAAAAAATTATTCACATCTAATTGACAATTAGAGTCACTTTGAATTATTTCTATAATAAATACTTTTATTTAAAACCGCGGTATTTTTGGCTAGCTTTCACAACACATTTTATTTTTGCTTTTTAAATAAATGTATTATTACGTAATATTTTTTTTTTTTTTTTTAATTGTACAACAAAATTGTACTTATTCCATTTACAATAAAAAGTAAGCACTTTTATCTGAAAGTGAAAACTGTTATAAATATTTTTTTATTAATTTTTTTATGCATATTTCTTGTCTTTGTTTTTTTTTTTTTTTATTTTCAAATATAATTTTTGTTATAAAATTTTTATACACGTAGAAAAAATAATATTATATTTATGCCAAAATTTCTTCGTTGGTTTATCCTTTTTCTGAAAAGTTAGTTTAAAGTTTTGCTTAACCTCTTGTTGCAAATTCAATTTCTTTAACACTTTTTAAAAATATTTGAAATGATTCAATATGTGATGAGAGTTTTTTCCGGAACTTTTGGTTAATTAATCTATATACGATATCAACTACTTCGGACAATTTGTATGGTAACGATCGCACGTGACACACAAACATTTCACTCGATTCATTATCTTGTTGTTCGCGGAAAAAAATTTCTCGAAAAACTAAATGCGGAGACAATTTTGTGAAATGGATCTTGCAAAATTTGATTGCATCGTCCAAAGTTGTAATTGTTTCTTTTACACCTTTCCATCTTGTTGCTATGGTTTCTTCAAGTAACATTGATATACCACATAATGCATTGTCATCACTCACTTGTGCACAATCTTGAAAAGTTTAGATATAATCAATAAATGCGTCGACACCTGACATTTCACTTCTATCAAATCGTGCGGGTACACTTATAAAAGTTATGGGAGAACTGATTGACAATCATTAGACTTGGTGTAGCATAAATTGACAATCTTGCAGATTCTGTAATTTGAGCACTTTCCTCATCTTTCTTTGGTTGCTTTTTATTATTATTACGTATCGCGCACACGTACGTATATATAATATATAACACAAAATAAAAACACTGAGTCTGTTTGGAATGTTCCTTATCAAATCCAATAAGTAAGATGTTGCGAATATGTGTGTGGACGCAAAACACATAAATTCACAACTTCGATTGTCCACTTATTTGCACACGATTTTCCACAATTATTGCAAATTTATTATGCTGTCTTTAATTCGGCATGAATAGGTGCACGTTATAAAAATAATATAACAAACTTTAAAATTTAATATTTAGTTTCACATTAAAACTGATACGTATTGTATAATGTATAATATATAATGATATACACTAAGATATTTTATGTTACTCGTCATTTTTCTGCGTAGCTACAATGATATAAAATATTATATCATTTCGATTTAGAGGTTGCCACTTCCACCGAGTACTATAAATCTTATATACGCTGGTTGCCATAATGATATTAATATGAAAAGAGTTCAAATTGATAGAGAAATGTAAAAAACGTTAAAATTTTGATATTAATTTTATAGGTTAAAATAAACTGTTATAAAAGGTTGTACCAATATACATCTTAAAAATTTTAAAATTTGCAAAAACTAAAGAGATATAGCAGTTTAAAAGTGGATGCCAAAACGATGAAGTTTGTAAAGATGCCAAAATGATAGCGGGATGTATATATATATATAAGTTAACCGACAGCATTTCCCACGAACATTGCTGATAACAGCAATTCTCCCCATTTTAACCATCTAACTACGTCATAGCCCCCACTCAATACGTAGTTGTAATTATAACATTTTACTGTATGATAAGTTAGATTTCGTTTGATTGTAAAAGATATAAGTTGAATTTATGTAATATCGTTTCGTTGTAAATAAAATAAATTTTTTTAAGTTAACAAATAATTGATAACTTAACTGGCGCAGTCGGTAGGATTCCCAAACGAATAAATAAATAATAATAATTATAAACAAAATAACAAAAAAATAATTATTAAATTTTTTCGTTTCGTTTTAACGATTAATTGGGAATTCTCAACAAAACATTGTTCGCGAACAACGATAGAAACTTTTGCTACTACGAGGGCATATCGTAAACCAACGCAGAAGATTTCCATCCGACCTCGGGTCCTGGCGAATACAGAGCACAGAGGTCATCGTTCGAGTTCCTGCCACGAGCAAACCGTCCACGTGTTGCAGCAACCAATGGACAAATTGATAGTATTTCTGTAAGTACTTACACATGTCGCTTACAGAAAACACTTGTATTATCTTAGATTCAAATTTAAATTCAGATACAAATTCAGACGATTCTCACATTAGTTTAAATTCAGATTCTAATAGTAATACTAATTTCATTCAGGAAATTTTATTAGAAAGAATTAGTCAATTAAATTTAAACGCAATGGCTCCGAGTGTATTAAAAAAAGAGTATCTTGACATGATACCCGATTTTTTCGGAGATACTAAACTTCTCCCACGATTCATCGAAATCTGCGAGAAGTTAGTGACAAAATTTTATAATAAAAGTGACGCTACAGACTTTCAAAATGAGTATTTAATGTCGAGTATTTTATCTAAAATAAAAGGCGAAGCCGCAGTAAATATTGCTAGTTGCACGATTACGTGCTGGGCAGATGCAAAAACTGCTCTTCTTAATACTTATGCAGACAAAAGAGATTGTTATACTCTAAACGTAGAAATGTCCGAGTTGAAACAATTAAACGAATCGCCGTTTGATTTTTTCAATCGTGTGCAAGATTTGTTGAACTTGCAAGTTTCTTATTTGTCAACACACGTAAAAATCGAAGAAGCAGTCATTCTTATACAATACTTTAAAAATTATGCTTTAAGAATTCTATTGCGAGGTTTGAAAGAACCATTAGGTACATTAATGCGTACAAAAAATCCTGTAGATTTAAACACCGCGTTAAACATGCTCACAAACGATTTTCAAATCGAAAATCATACACGTGCACAACAAAAATTACAAAATATAAAACAACAGACAAATACTCATAATAAATATGCAAACACTCAGAATAAATTTACACCGGTAACAAATACACCATTTAGATACACACCATCTAGAAACCTGCCACAATTAACATACCGTCCAACCCCTAACCACCCTAATACCAGTAACAATTTTGTTCCTCAAAATACAAAATTTAATGCATTCAAATCAAATCCAAACCAAAAATTTCCCAAGCCGACGCCTATGAGTGTCTCCACACGCCAGACATTCGCACCGAAACCCAACACGTCCGGTTATAATACCCGACATCCTTTCCAACAAATGCTATAGAAATGTGTAACAAACTAACTAGGTTCTTTTCTCACCACGGTATCCCCAAATTAATAATTTCAGATAATGGTTTAGAATTCAAAAATAATCTTTTACGCGAAATACTTAGCTTGCACAAAATTGACATACACTTTACAAGCTCACAACACCCTAATTCTAACGGATTGATAGAACGTTTCCACTCCACACTTATAGAACACATTCGACTATTTAATTTACAAGATAATTTTAAAAATGAAAATATCGAAAACAAAGTACATTACGCTTTACTTGCATACAATAATACAAATCACACTTCTACTGGACTAAAACCAATAGAAATAATAAACGGACACCTAGACACAAACTCTCCTTTAGACGTAGAATTAGAAAAACAAGTCACACAAGAATACGTACAAAATCACAAAGAAAGAACTAAATTAGCTTATAAAAATATTACAGAAAAATTACAAAAAGGTAAAACGGATTTAATTTCAAAATTAAATGAAAACCGCGAAGATTTGCCAGCAATACCTGAAACTGTTTTTATTCATAATAAACAGAAAGTTAACAAAACTAAAAATTTCAAATTCAAAAAAGAAAAGATAAAATCAATCAATCAAAATTTAAAAACCGCCGAAATTGAAACAAATCCTAAAGATAAAAAACAATCCAAAATACACCTATCTAATGTGAAAAGACCCCGAAAAACATCTAATATTAAGTTAAATATTCCAGGTCCCTCTACGTCCCGTTCACCTGCGGACTAGACATAAAAGACATTACGCACAATACTGGACTATTGACGTTAAACCTCGGACAAGCTAACTTACAAAAAACTAAACACACTTTCATCCACTATTATGACTTGCTACCCTTGTTTGAACAATATAATAATTTAAATAATCAATATAACAATTTGAAAGACACTGTTACAAATTACACGAACATTGCAAAAGAATTCGAAAATAACAATAAAATTATAAATTACATTCAAAATTCTATTATAAACAAATTTAGTCACATCAATATAGTACCCGAAAATTTTAGACATTAAAGAGGCATAATAAACGGTTTAGGTTCTGTTATAAAAACTATAACTGGTAACTTAGATGCAAATGACGATAAAAGATACACAGACATTTTAAATCACTTAAGGGGTGATACCTACCTGCAAACTTTTAAAAAATCGATTTTTTTTTATTGCATAAATCGAAAGTATACATATTCAAGAATATTTTCTCAAAAGCGCAAGTTAATCCGATTAAAATTGACAAAGTTATGTGCGGTACAAGAGTACCGGGTCGAGACCCATTGGGAACGCTCTCCGTCATTCCTGTGCGCGTGGACATGCGCAAGAGCGTGTTTACGTTGAATGCCATAACCTCAAACGAACGTGCACAATACGAGGCTGCATGTCAGTGAAAAAAGTGATGATTTGATGATTCTATGTAAGTTCCCAAAAATATTCACTTACAGAGGACTGAACACAACTTGAAACTTTAAACGCAATTATCTCGAAACCATGTATTCAAAATCGGTGCCAAAAATTTCTCGAAAACTATTCGTTCGATTCAGATGGCTGTGTGCGCATTTTGTTAAGAACTATTTTTTCTAGTACTTAATCGTTCGGATTTTGTCTCTGATTAAATTTCGATTTTTTATAGCCGATCAAAGACAAATTTTTATGGGTCAAAATCGATACTTCAACTTTACAAGGCCGCCATTTTGTCAAAAATAATTTTTTTTGAAAATCCATCGATTAAGTACTAGTTTTACTCATGCTTAACAAAATCCGCTTGGTTTTATTGATTTCAAATAATTCTGGCGCGAATGGGACTTGGCACCGCAAAAGGGTTTCCCAAAAACATCATCCACGGGGAGCAGCCGTGCGGGGCACCAGGACGGATTTTTGTAATTTAAAAAATCGCATTTTGTAGAGGAATACATGCCGAATAAAGTGAAAAAAGTCGTTTTGAAAAATGTTGTGTAGTTTTTGTTTAAAAAAATCCCAAACTTTCGTGTATTTTTCGGCCTTGCAGGTAGGTATAACCCCTTAAGAAACAATCAACAAAATTTAAAAAATCAATTAAAATATCAATATTCAATTAATCATCAATTAATCGAACAATTTAATAAAACAGTTCAAACTGTTAAACAAAATGAATTAGAGTTAAAATTAAAAATCGAACAACTAGCACATATTATTGTAGGTGGAACATATGATCAGTACAAAATTTCTATTCAGCAAATTTTTAACGAATTGAGCACATTATATACAATGATTTTAAATACTTTACAAGACATTGAAAACTCACTAACTTTTTGCAAGTTACATGTAGTTCACCCTAGCATAATAAAAAGTCGCGATCTTTATTCCGAATTAAATAAAATTTATAAACATTATAACAATAAATTTCCTTTAGAACCAACACTTGAAAACTTACCTGAAATAGAAAAATTACTTACAGTAAATTGTAAAATAGAATCACAAAAATTAATTTATTTTCTAGAAATTCCTATTAATTTCGAAACTAAATTTCAATTATATCGCTTATTACCAGTCCCAACTAAAATTGAGTCTGAATTTGTAACTATTATTCCGAATAAACAATATTTTCTAAAATCTGCTGATGGCAAAATTAAATCTCTAAGCGCTGTATGTACTAAAGGAAATAACTTTCAATGTCCTGATAATGTCAATGAATTAAACGAAGATTCTTGCGAGAAGAATATCATCCTGCACAACAACAATCACAACTGTCAATACATCAAACTAAAAATCAATAAAATCACATCGAAAAATTAGAAGAAATCAATCAATTTTTGGCAATATTTCCGAAACAAGAAACGATTTACGCATCCTGTAAACATGGCGACGTAATTAAAAATTTAAATGGAATATTTTTAATTAAAGAAGATGACTGTAAAATTAAATATCAAAACAGAACACTAACATTCAACGATGGCACCTTCGGCAGACCAATCGTTATAGAAAACTTCAAGATTCAACTCAAGAAAACGCAAGTTCCAAAAATAGCAGTCAAATTAGACACTTTCCAAGATTTAAACTTACCAATAAATCAATATCAAGAAATTAATAACAAAGAAGAAATTGATTACATCAACTACTCAGTCATCACTTTGTTTATTATTATAATAATCGCTGTTGTTATTCTTTTTACAGTATTTATAAAAAGTAATATTCGAACAGCAACAAACTCTCGCCAAGAACCAGCAGCCCTTCCAAGATCTTCGAACCCAGCACCAGAGTTAAATCTTCCGAACGATGCCCAATTCTAAGGAGGGAGGAGTTAACCGACAGCATTTCCCACGAACATTGCTGATAACAGCAATTCTCCCCATTTTAACCATCTAACTACGTCATAGCCCCCACTCAATACGTAGTTGTAATTATAACATTTTACTGTATGATAAGTTAGATTTCGTTTGATTGTAAAAGATATAAGTTGAATTTATGTAATATCGTTTTGTTGTAAATAAAATAAATTTTTTTAAGTTAACAAATAATTGATAACTTAACTTATATATATATATATATATATATATATATATATATATATATATATA
This sequence comes from Clivina fossor, assembly GCA_963966155.1. Taxonomy (NCBI): domain Eukaryota; kingdom Metazoa; phylum Arthropoda; class Insecta; order Coleoptera; family Carabidae; genus Clivina; species Clivina fossor. Next base: position 10,301,097 of record OZ014554.1, read on the forward strand.
TATAAATATATATATATATATATATATATATATATATATATAAATATATATATATATATATATATATATATATAAATATATATATATATATATATATATATATATATATAAATATATATATATATATATATATATATATATATATATAAATATATATATATATATATATATATATATATATATATAAATATATATATATATATACAGGGTGTTTGCAATCAAGGTATTTTATTTTTAAGGGGTGATACTACAGGTCAAAACAAGGCGATTAACGCCAAAACACCTTAGTAAAAGTTTTCTAATAAACGAGATATTCATTTTTTTTTTAAGTAAAATGGTAGCATATGGTATAATTTTTATTATCCAGCTCACAAAAAAAATTATTCTTCATAATAGTTTTGGATTTGCTTGAAACGAATAAAAATGTAAAAATATTCCAGGTTTTAAATACAGGGTGACTCGGATTTGCTGATTTGTGTTTCAACTTTTAGGTAAAATACCCTTATTTAAAAAATTTGAATAATTTTATTTGAATATTATGTTTAGAATTACAATTTAAGTTTACATACAAAAATTTGTGCCGATCGTCGATTGTTAAAACACCTTAGCAAAAGTTTTCAAATAAACGAGATATTAGATACTGTTAACAATCGACGATCGGCACAAATTTTTGTATGTAAACTTAAATTGTAATTCTAAACATAATATTCAAATAAAATTATTCAAATTTTTTAAATAAGGGTATTTTACCTAAAAGTTGAAACACAAATCAGCAAATCCGAGTCACCCTGTATTTAAAACCTGGAATATTTTTACATTTTTATTCGTTTCAAGCAAATCCAAAACTATTATGAAGAATAATTTTTTTTGTGAGCTGGATAATAAAAATTATACCATATGCTACCATTTTACTTAAAAAAAAATGAATATCTCGTTTATTAGAAAACTTTTACTAAGGTGTTTGGCGTTAATCGCCTCGTTTTGACCTGTAGTATCACCCCTTAAAAATAAAATACCTTGATTGCAAACACCCTGTATATATATATATATATATATATATATATATTAATTTTTATAGATATATGTTTCATTTACATGCTCATAGAGTAAACTAGAGAGAAAATGTCATGTACTTGTACAATATATTTAATTCTAGTTACTATTAAAATCATAAATAGGTACATACAATTATATATTCCAAATAAAGTTTCAATTTCAATTATTAATCAGACTTAACTGTTACAATCACACTACCACACTAATACTTTTCTCTTGTTTAAACATAATCAATTTTTTTAAAAATATGCACACGCGTAGCAAGTAAGTGTTATACAAGCGTACTTTGACAAATATCGAAATACCGGTATTTTTCAGCAAATATCGATATTTTAACCCTTTGCACTCCGTTGTCGCCGCATTTGCGACATTTCGTATGTTAGGAATAAATCCGTTGTCGCCGCATTTGCGACACGCTTGTTTATCTCACTCAGCGCTCTTAAGTCGTAGATAATCAAAAGTGTTTGCGTTCCAATGTGTGTGATCTGCATTTTATGTTTATACAATGAATGGTAAGTGTTTTATTTTGTTTCGTTTCGTTATAATTATTACGTTATAACCCCTCGTGTAGTGAAGATGGAAGGCGAAAATTTTGAGAGATTGAGAGATTTTCAAAAATTCCGTTTTTAATTTTTTTCTACTAAACGATGCATCCTAGAATAATGGTTTATTTACTAAATTATAGTACTCATTGTGTTTTTTATTTTGTTGATCGGAAATATATTTTTAGAGATATTTGACCGTTCCGGGACTTTTAGTTCATTCTGTATATGCAATCCTTTACTAAAATTCATTTATCGCCTTATAGGATTAAGATATTTAACCGCGGTTTAGACAATCGTGTTCCCCGAGAAAAGGGCTACATTTTGTATTTGCGACTTTTTTCTACATCAAATACAACCTTAGAAAACACGACTTTTATACGAAAAATATGGTATTTTAAAAGTCATGCACTTTTCCTACTATTGCTTATTAGGCTGGAGTGCAAAGGGTTAAAAGCAAATAAAATTTTATATTATTTCGATATTTGGGATCCAAGGATTCTGGTTTTTGCACCTGTAATTCTCAATAACAGGAATATCAAACTTTGTTCCTTTAAAAAAGCCCGCATTCCTAAATAGTTAAAAGTTTCTCATTTAATAGTATATAAAATATATTTTGACATAAAGCAAATTATGTTACTGTTTTTTCATGTTATTCGTTTCAGTTGAACCTATGTAAAAATGACATTTTAAATAAATTATATATTTGGTCATTGTGCCATAAAAAGAGGTTTAGCAATATTTCCATAATAACCAAATGACAGTGATATGCCAAAATATTTACTTTATCAAACATAAATTTCAACTCATAAAAAATAATAAATAAATAAATACACAAACAAATACATATAAATTATTTGTTTAAATATATAATAATAGTTTCCACATGTTGATTTCTAATAAAAATTTAATATGTTTAAAGTTGGTGTTAGTCAGTTAATTCGGTCATCTTGAACAAATGTCTAATAAATATTTTGTTAAAATAATTTATATGAACGATTTTTAAGGTATATTTATGCGACAACATCCGATAAGTAGTTGAAGTGGTATGATTGAGAGTGTGATGCGTGAGTGAAAATATCCACGTAGTAGGAATAGAAAGTAGCTTCTCTGAATAGGGATGTATGGAGGAAAATAATTTCGGAATAGTGAAAAAAGTTTGTGTCACATCCTTTTGAGTACATAGCATGTTTGTGTATGAATGTATATTTTAAATGTACATTTAGTTAAATGCTTAATTAAAAAAATCAAATGTGATACAAATAAAACAAGAATTCTACGCAACTGATATTAAAAAGAAATATTTACTTACATACATACATGCATAATCAATCACGCCATATACCCAAAAGGGTGTGGCACAAACTATTTTCATCATCGCGAAATTAGTCTCCTCCAAACATTCCTATCCAAACAAGCAACTTTCGATTTATCCACATTTATAATTCTTCTCATACATGCTCTTTTATTCCTAGTACTTGGAAACTTTTGCTCACGCAAAACACTCTCAATCATACCACTTCAACTACTCATCGGACGTCCACGCAAACGTATAACATCAAAATTATTCAAATAAATATTTTTAATCAAACGTTCATTAGACATTCGCTAAACATGTCCGACCCATTTTAACTGTCTAACACCAAGTTTGGCTACAACATTTTGTCCAATTTCACATTCATCATACACTAATTTATTTCGTACCCGATTTCTCATATTTACACCACATAGCCCACGTAAAATCGCATTTCCACAGCAGTCATTTTTCTTTTATGCTTTTGCAGCCAAATCCAAGACTCACTACCATACATTAACGTAGGCACTGAAACAGCATTGTATATACTCAAACGGGCTTCTTTGGAAAAGTTCTCAAAATACCGAAAATCTTACAACCAGCATTTACTCTTCTTTCAATTTCACCATCTAAACGGCCAACCTGAGATGATAAACTACCCAAATATACAAATTTATCTGACAAGAGTCAGTATATTGTTATTTTATATTAATCAATAACAATGAAATGACCATGCAAATTTGAACGAAAAGTTTCATTTAAGCAAGTTGGTTTCTGTAAAGTTTTCTACAGAGTAATGGTAGCAGGTAAAATTGATATAGAGTGCATAATAAAAACCGTGGAAGTTATAACTTTAGTTCAAATTAAATTGACTTTAATAAGTGTCTTTTTTTTAATATGCAGATTATTTGTTATAAACAAAAATATAAATTTTGCTTTTGATTTTTTGCGTTTCTTGTTCATTTATATTCCTATTAGATTTCACTTGCTCATTATACAGCCACAAATTTTATAATTAATTTACAGCAGTCCTCAAAATATTTTATAGAAAATGTACAGCAACTTATATTACATTGCAACATTACAACAGAAGCTTATATTACATTCAAGTATAATTAGATAGAGATTTTATCTTTCTCTTCAGTAACAATCTATAAGTTTTACTAAAAACGATTTTGGCAAGTTCGAGCGCAAATACAGATTGTTAAAAACGTGGTTGATTGCTTGAAATTAAAAAAAAAATGAACGAAAGCCATTTAAAAGAGAGTTTAATATAAATAATGAAATAAAATTAATTTACACAATGTATGACAAAATAATTAATATTATTACAATGTACGGACTAATGCCTTGGATGTCTATCCGTAACTAAATTAAAATAAATCATTTTAGACTAAACTAGATTTATAAAAATGCAGCTTAAACCAAAATCAAATGCAATAGAACATTCTATACATACATACGTATTATCATAACATGAATACGTTAAGCGATTTATATTATATAAAAAATAGGTCTAGAAATAAATTTTCATAATTTAATAAAACGAAAATTACTGAAATACTAAATCATAAAATGAATAATTATTTTCGAATACAAGATATTCTGTAGAGCGATGCACAAATTATTAAAATAAATATAACAATAAAAAAATATTTTACCTTTGCAAATTTTTTAATATGGAAGAAAATGAGAATATGGGAAGATATGGAAGAAAAATACTATTCTTAAAAATAAAAATTATTGAATATTCAATAATTTATCATTATAAATCACCGCTTATGCGAAAACCATAGAGAAATTTCCCTTCAAAGTACGCTGGGATAACTTTATGCTCGAATACTCTAACACAGATTACAACAACAAATGGAAGAGTAATTAGACAAAACGCAGTACGGATTCGGCGAAAACAGAAGTACGTAAATTTTACAATATTAGTAAACTGCATGTCAGCTTTTTGCAATTTATCGGTTACTACGGCAAATAACATGGCAAACTATGAAAAAACAAAATTAGAAGTATATTGGTAAACGCATATATAGACCACTTTAACATTGTCACATTGTAAATTTCAGTAATGTTTTTTTCTTGGAAAATTAGCAACACTCTACTGAAGTAAAATTATATAAATTTGTGAGCAGCAGAAATTTTTTTTTGTGAAAATTTGATTAAAATCGGTTAAATACTGGCAACACTGTAATTTACTAAAATTATATAGATTATGTAGACGATAAGAAAATATTTTCTAAAAATTTTATTAAAATCGGTTAAATAAAGTGGCCATAATGATTTTTTTTTAATTTTAGTAATTTTTTCTCGGAAAGTTGGCAGCAATGTATTTTATTAAAACTGTATAATTTATGTGAGCACTAAAGGAATCTTGTAAAAATTTAATTAAAATCGATTAAATAATGTGGTTATAATAAATTATTAAAAAATTTTGTATTTTTTTCTCGGAAAATTGGCAACACTATACTTTGTTGAAATTATATAATTTACATAAATACCAGGAAAGTCTTTTGTGAAATTTTGAGTAAAATCGGTTACACAACATGGCCATAATAAATTATTAAAATTATATGATTTATGTGAAATCTTTTCTGAAAATAATATCAAAATCGGATAAACAATTTACCCACAATGCATCTTTAAAAACTTTAGTAATTTTTTCTCGGAAAGTTGGCATCACTGAAAAAAAACAAAATCATATTAACATCTTAAGCACTAGAAAAATTTATCCTGAAAATTTCATTAAAAGTTATGTAGTGATAATTACAGTGTTCATTTTCGATTGAATTTAAACTTAATAACCGAAAATTAGTAAAGAATTACAAGAAATGCAATGCACACCGGCAGATTTATCATAAATTGCATATTCTACAAAAGAAACGTTAATTACCACAAATATACTGTTTTAGAAGTATTAGTAAGGTTAGGGTACCGCGGTATGTATTTATATTTATTTTCAATTTAGTTTCAGTTGGATTGCTTGAAAAAAATATAGCATATGTCAGTCAAAATAGAAAGCTCTTTTTGTGTTTTTCCCAGATTGCTCGACCTCGGTCACAAGTATCTGGGCTCGGCACAATAAAGATCTTTTTCTATTCCTGGTAGCTTAATTTACTGTTTTATTTACTATACTATTTCTAACCAATTATTATTAAAAAATAATTAAAATTATTCAATATTGGTTTTGCATCATTCAGTTTGTCTCAAATTAAAAAGTGGTCGATTTTTTCATACAGCTTAATAATAAAAAAAAAATTTCATAAAAAGATAAAGAAAAAGGAATATCCTGTACATAATATCAAAATATGGTATTTAGTTTAAACATACTACATTTATCTTTTCTAACAGCTGTTTAGGTTAAAAGTGATTCAGCAAGGGAAAATGAGCTAAGCAATAAAGTAGCATGGTTGTACTTTTATTATATTTATTGTGTATATTTTTGAATAAAACAACATTACCTACACACTACAATTAATATTGTTATGCTAATATAATAATTTATATTCCAAAATAGTTAGCATAAGACATGAAATTGGTAATAGGTATATTATTATTTAAAATAATAAATAAATATGCTAAAAAATGCAAAACATAATGTCTGCTTTTTTTTGACGTGACAAACGATCATTTTCTTACTATACCCTGATGTATTATTTAAATAAATTTTAATAACAAATTTTTTTGTTAGTGTTCTTAAAGAATATTTTCCTTTACTGAATTTCTTACTGTATAGATTTATTAGCTTGCTTACTCTGCTGTATAAATTTTTATAATCGCATCTCCTAGGCCATATGTGCAATTTCCTCCAAGTTTACAGGGTAGATTCTATTAATGTCAGGGATGGCATATGGTTTTATTATTTATTTTTTTATGCTTTGTAGTAAACATTCGAAGATAAATGATCTAAAGTTTTTGAAATTTATTTTGTCCAACACTATTTATCCAAGACGAAAGAAGAGATTATGATAGTGCCCATAATAAATATTTTAATATTTTATATATAAAATATATTGTCAGATATATTTTTAAACATATAGTGTTGTTATGTATAAAAATAAAAAAATAAATAATTATGTAACTGTCACTTTTATGTTTTTTTGACACATATTATATACGAGTATGATTCTACATATTTAATAATGAAACATTAATATAAAATCAATTTCAATGTTTTTAATTTTATTTAATAAAAAATATTAGGGAATATATAAATAAAATAATGATCAGTTAAAACATTTACCTAATATATTTTTATAATTTATGAAGTTTAACGATATAGTGCAATAAAAAAATATTTTCTTTTTTTACATGCAACTAGTTTCGATGTTGATTTATTGCATCTTCCTCAAACTGAATCCACAACGTTCCATACAAAAAACAAATGTCAATGAACGCCAGATAATAAAAATTGCAATTTATGCTATTTGCACATCAGGTTATGCAAACTAACGCCAGATGTAATAAATACACGTCAATAGGTTAGTTTAGATTTTGTTTCATTTGTTAGAATGTTTTATTTTATAAATTAATTTTTAATATGCTATTTTAATATGCATATCAGATAACAGTTGTAAATTTCTATCAATGGTTGTTATATTGTCATATTATGGCGTTAACTCACTTATTTTCAGCGTGCATAAAAATCGCATCCAAAAATATTTACCAAGTTTTTGAATATTTTTATAACTAACTATGTTTACAAAATATTTGTTCACGCATACATACATAAGACATCACACCATGTACCTATAAAAGTGTGACAGAATACACAGATATATTTCTTACGATGTTGATTAAAAATATTTTTTAAATTTTAACAATGTGAATTTAACTAATAAAATATTTTAGATAAAATATTTAAATTGGCTCCTGATTATAAGAAAACTAAACAAAAGGCATAAAGGATAAAAAGGGTATTGAAAATTAATTATATTTGCAAGAACTACTGCATTAAAATAATAACTGATATAAAGAAAACAAAAAAAATCTATTTTACAAATTCTAAACGAGATTTATCTACCATTCCATCTGTTGTGATTCACAAAGAAATTTTATTTAATAATTAAATGTCTATTACAAATGTTTTTGTTAATTAATTTCGCTCATTTAATGTCACTGCAGATGACAGTTTTATTTATCTATTTGAAACAAATATTGTATTTTAAAAGATGACGTCAAGTTTTCATTTAAAAACTCAAGCAAAATTTACTACTGTATTTGATCCAATAACTTCTTTTATTATAAATTATATAATTGTACAAAAGTTTCTGTATCTACATTAATAATATAATAAAATAATATAATATTTATATTACTTTTTACTTAATTTTAAAAACTTTAACTCAAGATATTTTTAAAGGTATCAATTATGAGATCCACAGTTTTTTAAATAATCAAAATGCATTCGATAAATATAAATGTGTGGCAAATATATTTAACTTTAATAAAAATTCTAAAATATTCACCAATATAAAAAATTTTAATCATTAAAGTAGAGCTTGTTATAAAATTACGGACTACATTAAAGCTGTGTCTACATGTTGAATTTACCTCAAAACTCAATAATGCACAATTTCTTCAACAGATATAAAAACAAAAATTAATCAAAATGAATTTTTATAGGGATTTTCTCTAATTAATACCTAGAGATTTCATTGAAAACTAGTTTTTATACAATAAATTATTGATAGCACTGTGGATAAATCAAGCATTACGTAGTTTCTGTGATTGGATTTATATTTTAAAAATTTATCAATTTTTTAAACCGTTTCAAAGTTTTGCTAACTACTGTGGTTCTCGATTTGGATAACGCTCATTAAAAATTTCACATACTTCTAATTGTGTTCGTTTGCGATCCCCATGACCGACCATAATTAAAATTTTTATGTGTTCAGTTTCTGTTAAATAAACATTTTTATTTTTCGATGTATCAACTTATTTAAATAAACAAGATTCTGTCACATTTATGGCCTACATTCAATTGTTAAGACAAATAAAAGAGATCTCGGATAACTAAATTCATGTTATTGGTGAAATTAACTTTATAACAGTTTTTACATTTTTTTCAAAAATTTTTTGATATAAGGGTACTACGATTTTACATCATTGAAAAGAGAAAAAAAATCTCTATCAAATGAGCCTAATGAAAGGGTACATTGCTATTTAGAAAAATTAAAGTATTATTCGTTACTCATTTGTTTACTGAAATAAAAAAAAAACTGAATCCTGTCTTGTTATGGAAAATAAAATGTTAAACAACTTTTATATACAATTGTAACAAACGTAAATGTTTGTTAAGCATTATTGTGCATCGAACTTTGAGCTAGTGTCAGCAATTTCAACATATATTGAAATAACGTTCAAAGTTCGATTGCACGGTGAACTAGTTAATTTATGCTTACGTTGCCTCCCCGCAGAGTCCAGTTTGATGGCCAAAATGTAACTTAAAAAGGGGGTTAGCTTCAAGACTGAGGCAGTTACGGTCAACGGAGTGTTACGGTCAGAGTGACGGTCAGAGTCGTGTTACGATTCACGGTAAGAATGACTCCGTTTAAGTTACATTTTGGATTCATATTTTATCGCTAAATTTATAAGTAATTATTTTGTAATTGTTCTTATTATATTTGTTTATTAAAGTTATATATATTTTATTATATTGTTCTATCGTAATTATTCAATAACCAAGATCCAAGTGCAACTTTATCTAACCAGATAAAGGATATACTCAGAAGTATAATTTGTCATCTTAAGTTGCACTAAGATAGCAAACTGTTACAATGGTGTCAGAAGTGCGATCGATTGACGAGCAATCAGTTTCAGTAGTCTGAGTATTTATAGTTTGGTTTTAATTACGATAATCAAAATTAGAAAATTGTTTTAGTCGGTGCGCGAAATAAATAAATGAAATATGAATCAAAAATTAGTAAGTTAGTTTTGACCGTAATTCCGTGGTATATAAGTAAGCGTTACCACGTACATCAGTTAGTGTTAAAATGTTTGAGTTTTGTGACGAAAGTAATACAGAAGATTTCGCCAGTCAGTTAGAAAAGGGTGTAGAATGGTCAGATGTAGAAATTAGGCTAATTTGTTCTACAAGATTTCGTGGGCAAGTAAAAGAAGCCTATTTTGAGTTACCAGAGGCATGGCGACCAAGTTCAGTAGGAACGGTATGCCACTGGTTGCGTTTTTGGTTCGGGACCCGAGTGGGTCTTCCCGAAATTAGTGTTAATATTAGTAAAGAAGAGATTTCTGAGATGCCAGGCCACATCGAAGAAGAAGGATCTCTTCAGTTCAGTACCGTCGACGGCAGCAGTATGGTCACTGGTGAAAGATCCAAGCAATACAACGTCGACGAAGTAAGTTCTGTGTTCAGTGTTAGTAAGGAAGAGTCTCTTGAGATGCCAGGCCTCATCGAAGAAGAAGAGTCTCTTCAAATCAGTAGCGTCGATGACAGCAGTATAGTCGCTGGTGCAAGATCCAGGCAATACACCGTCAGCACGGGCATCGACAAATTAAGTGTTAAAAATAAATGTAGTAAAGTGTCAAAGATAAATTGTGTAGACAAAAAACGAAAAGATAATCTAAAAAGGGTGATAAGTGAAGTTGAAACAAAAGAAAGAAAGAAAAAGAAAAAAATATTACCAGTCCAGAGGCGAAGAAAAGCGTTATTTAAACAGAAGAATTTTGACGGGAAAGAAACAGTATGGTGTGTGAAGAAACCAAGACCAAAAGATAATCGAAAAAGGGTGATAAGTAGAGTTAAAACAAAAGAAAAAAAGAAAAAGAAAATAATATTACCAGTGAAGAGGCAAAGAAAAGCGCTATTTAAGCAGAAGAATTTTGACGGAAAAGAAACAGTATGGTGTGTGAAGAAACCAAGACCAAAAGATAATCGAAAAAGGGTGATAAGTAGAGTTAAAACAAAAGAAAAAAAGAAAAGGAAAATAATATTACCAGTGAAGAGGCAAAGAAAAGCGCTATTTAAGCAGAAGAATTTTGACGGGAAAAAAACAGTATGGTATGTGAAGAAACCAAGAAGAAAAGTTAAGCGGGAAAAGTTAATTGGTGGGCTTCAAGTGAACACTAAACCAAACAACAGGAAATTATTGTTCGGTAAGACAATAATTTCAAAAGTATTAAATAAAAATAAAGTCTATCGGCATCAGCGAACAAAATGGTTGCGTCATCCACATGCCCGACGTCGGAGAAAAGATAACTGTTTGATTTGTTTCGATATGGACAAATTGTGCGTGAATGTGAACTAGTGTGTAGAAAAACAAATGATAAGTAGTGTAGTGTAATATAGAACAATAAAGTGTTAGTGCGTTAGTTACTGTTTAGTTAGCTTAGTTACTGTTTAGTTTAGTTCTGGTTTAGTTATTGTAAGTTTACGTGTTGAAGTAGTTTTGATCTGAAAGAGTCATCAGTAAATATTTTATTATTGTTGGAAATAAAAAATAAAAAAAAAATTTTCTATCAGTAATGTAGAAATATGTTTAAAATAGTTTAACTTGTATTTGCAAATTCTTCAAAAATAATAATGTAGGTCAGTATGTAAATTTTTGCAATCTTGCAGTTGTTAGTTAATAGTAAAGTTATCAATGTCACTGCACAACAATAAAAATGATAAAATTTTTTTGATGATTCAGCTCGATATGTAGGTTAAATTATATATTTATGGTTGTGTAATTTTTTTAGTTTGTTATTTAATTTATCATGTTAGCTTATTAGTTAATACTTGGCAGAGCAATTTAATTATGTTTTTTTAGAAATATGAATTTTTAAAAGTTCTAGGTATTTTTTTTCAAATGTTCTTGCTCATTAAGTTTCAGATTTTTTTAATATAGGTAATACATTCTGTTCTGCTTAGTAAACAATATGTTTAAGTAATATATGTTATGTTAGTATAGTTTTAAAGGATAACATCGAATTGGATTTTTTTTTGAGACTTAAGTAGAGAATTAAGTCTTATAAAGGGGAAGGTAATGTAACAAACGTAAATGTTTGTTAAGCATTATTGTGCATCGAACTTTGAGCTAGTGTCAGCAATTTCAACATATATTGAAATAACGTTCAAAGTTCGATTGCACGGTGAACTAGTTAATTTATGCTTACGTTGCCTCCCCGCAGAGTCCAGTTTGATGGCCAAAATGTAACTTAAAAAGGGGGTTAGCTTCAAGACTGAGGCAGTTACGGTCAACGGAGTGTTACGGTCAGAGTGACGGTCAGAGTCGTGTTACGATTCACGGTAAGAATGACTCCGTTTAAGTTACATTTTGGATTCATATTTTATCGCTAAATTTATAAGTAATTATTTTGTAATTGTTCTTATTATATTTGTTTATTAAAGTTATATATATTTTATTATATTGTTCTATCGTAATTATTCAATAACCAAGATCCAAGTGCAACTTTATCTAACCAGATAAAGGATATACTCAGAAGTATAACTTGTCATCTTAAGTTGCACTAAGATAGCAAATTGTTACACAATTTTTTTTATAAAGTCTATATTCACCGAGATATACCGGATGATTCATTTAACCTGGAATTTGTTATATTTCGAAAAATACGCATCGGACAGAAAATTTGCCGAATCTAAACTTTAATATCTCGAAGGGGGGCATCTGTTAGTACTAAATTCCCGCCAACCCCCCGCCCCCTGTGTGCGGGGCGGGGGACAACTTTGAAATTTTAAATATAAACCCCTATTTTTATTACAGATTCGGATTCTACGATAAAAACTACGTACATTTCGTCCGAAAAAAAATTTCGATTCTCGACAGATGGCGCTGTAATCTCAAAAAAATAAATTTAACCTGGAATTTGTTATAATTCGAAAAATACGCATCGGACAGAAAAATTTGCCGAATTCAAACTTTAATATCTGAAAGGGGGGGCATCCGTTAATGCTGAATTCCCGCTACCCTCTCACCTCCTGTGGGCGGGGCGGGGGGCAACTTTGAATTTTTAAATAGGGACCCCTATTTTTTATCACAGATTCGGATTTCATGATAAAAACTACGTACATTTTGTCGGTAAAAATTTTTTTGATTCTCGACAGATGGCGCTGTAATCGCAAGAAATTTTTAAAATTTTAAAGTTGACCCCCCGCCCCGCCCACAGATGGTAGGGGGTGGCGAGAATTTAGTACTAACGGATGCCCCCGTTTGAGATATTAAAGTTTGGATTCGGCAAATTTTTCTGTCCAATGCGTATTTTTCGAAATATAACAAATTCCAGGCTAAATCCATTTTTTGCGATTAGAGCGCCATCTGTCAAGAATAAAAAATTTTTTTTCGGACGAAATGTACGTAGTTTTTATCGTAAAATGCGAATCTGTAATAAAAAATAGGGGTTCCTATTTAAGATTTCAAAGTTGACCCCCGCCCCGCCCACAGGGGAAAGGGGGGTGGCGGGAATTCAATACTAACGGATGCCCCCCTTTGAGATACTAAAGTTTGGATTCGTCAAATTTTTCTGTCCGATGCGTATTTTTCGAAATATAACAAATTCCAGGTTAAATGAATCACCCGGTATACTATATTCCATACATAATGAGCACCCTGTATATATATATATATATATATATATATATATATATATATATATATATATATAATGTAAAAGAGAGAAGAAAATTTGATACTGTTGCTATGTTAACAAAAGAATATTTTGTTTCCAAAATAGTAAACAGAGATAGAGAGAGAGATAGAAAGAAAAAGAATAATAAAGGTATTTGATATTATTACAATAACATTTGACATTTGGAAAAAAGTGTATAAAAAATATCTTATACCCATAGAAAAAATAATTAACGAGCAAGTGCACAATGTGACTTTTAATGTTAACGGACAAGTTGCGACTTAGATTGACAGAACATAAGAGGTGAATAAGTCTAAATCATCCAGATAAATCTGCTATTGCTGAACATACATTAAAATATCTTCATGATGTAAAATTCGAAAATAGTGTAATAATTACTTGACCACTCAATATTAACCGCAGACTGATAAGAGAAGCATTTGCAATTTATAAATAAGAAGTTAACATCAATCAATGTGAAAGCACTGAGTTAAATAAAATTTAGCTTCCATCAATTAAAAATCTACAAAACTTTTATCTAGTTACTTATTTGTTACCTAGTACTTTATTTCTATGTTCTGTTATTTGCTATGAATGTCATTTGCATCAGTTTTTCTGATGAACACGGACGTTGTGTTTGTCGGAGCTTCGATTATAAATAAACATTAATACAGAACTTTAACTTAAGCTGTTTTATTTAATATATATTTTTCTTCAAGCGTATCATAATACGTATTAATATTACCCTTGAATAAATAATACATATATACATACATACACAATCACGCCATGCATCCAAAAGAGTGTGGCACAAACTCTTTTCATCAACCTGAAATCAGTCGCCTCCAAACATTCCTATCCAAACAAGCAACTTTCGTTTCATCCACATTCATAATTTCTCTCACAGCATGCTCTTTTATTCCTACTACTTGGAAACTTTCGCTCACGCAAAACACTCTCAATCATACCACTCCAACTACTCATCGGACGTCCACGCAAACGTATACCATCAAAATCATTCAAATAAATCTTTTTAACCAAACTTTCCTTAGACATTCGCTCAACATGACCGAACCATCTTAACTGACTAACACCAAATTTTCCTACATTTTTTCAGTTTCACACTTATCATACACTAATCTATTTCGTACCCGATCTTTCCTATTTACACCACATACCCCACGTAAAAATCTCATTTCCACAGCAGTCATTTTCCTTTTATGCTTTTGCAACCAAACCCAACATTCACTACTATACATCAACGTAGGCACCAAAACTGCATTGTATATACTTAAACGGGCTTCTTTGGAAACATTTATATTCCTAGCAAAAGTTCCCAAAGCACCGAAAACTTTAAAACCAGCATTTACTCTCCTTTCAATTAAACGATCAAAACGGCCATCCCTAGGCAACAAACTACCCAAATACGCAAATTTATGTATCTGTTCTAAACGTGCACCATCAATATATACATTACATTCACTCGTAAAGAAATGATTAAGATAAGATTATATATTCAATGATATTACGTTACCATATTGCCTATGTAGAAAGAGGCCATTATATTACTAGTTCAATAATGGTATTATTATACAGCAGCTAGTTACTATATACAACAATGGTGGCAGCTCCACACATAACTACAATGTCAAATGTATTTAATCTTACACCTTCGGCGGCCATATTGAAACGCCATCATATTAAGCAAAGTTAAATTGATTAACAATTATTGCATTGTTTATTTTCGTCTGAATTTGAATTTGATTTTTGAAAATTTGCAAAGAAGTGCAAAAAATGCAATTTGCACCGTTCGTTTTATCAGAAACTGCATATTAGACCATGGAAACACGGTCAATTGTATTTAATTTGACAAGTTAGCTAGTCAAGTTAAGTTAATTGACAAATGCATTGTGCATTTTCGCCTAAATTTGAATTTGAAAATGTGTAAACGAGTGTAGCAAATGCAATGTACACCATGAATTTATCAGAAACTGCATATTTGACTACGAAAACATGGTAAAGTGTATTTAATTTGACATTTCCGACGTTTACATTAAAAAAATTTTAGTCAAGTTAATTAACAATTGTATTGTTTATTTTCGCTTACATTGTAATTCAGTTGTCGAAAATATGAGAAAAGTTGCAAAAAATGCTATTTGCACCAACATATTTTTCAAAAATTTTATATTTGTCCAAAGGAACATTAATACTCACAAATATAATTAACGCTTTTTACTTCTCGTAACATAATATACTATTTGGACAACAATGCAATAATAAAAATTGCGGTTTTTGTTCCCACGTGATTGGCATTTAAAAATAGTTATAATTTGAAAACTGTACAGTATCCTAGAAATAGGGCCAACCAGTTTACGGGACACCTATTTTACTGTGTATAGTTAAAACTTTAAGGAGTTGTGATTGGTATCAACTTGCGATGTAGAATTATGGATAGTATAATTTGATAAAATACGTCCATTGTTATTATAAATTACTCAACAGGAGTTAGTTTTTTGTCAAATTTTCAAATTAATTCATTTGTTTTTGCAGTAATTAAGTTAATATTGTTTCAAAACTTTGTTAATAATTCACTTTGGCTGCAAGAAAAAGTGGTATAGTTCAGTATTGTGTTCTTGGCATTTTCAAAAATTTATAAATATTATATTGAAATTTTTCATGTAGTCTCTGTAGCTAGATAACGAATCTTAATTTAGTTTTTGAGGATATGTGTGTGTGTGTCATTCCGCGCGATGGTTCAAATTTTGTAAACCTATCTCCTCTTAAACCGATCATTCGATTTGCACCAAATTTTGTGGGTAGGTTCTTTTAGTGTCCAAGATGGGCATGTGGTTTTATTTTTTCCAATGTTACCAACTTTCCGAGAAAAAATCACTACCTTATTTTAAAACTTATTACTATCACATTATTTAATCCATATTATACCAAATTTGCAAAAGAGATCCTTTTATTGTTAATTATAATGTTATTAAATTCCCTATCAGGTTTGTTATTGTCTTTAACAATGACGCGTTTCGACTTTTTAGTCATCTTCAGATTTTCTGATCTTGGTCTGTGTTGTGGCTCGAGTGAACGGTTTGTGTGAATTGTGTTGCGGTTTTTATATTGTTCCAAGGAACGTGGTTGCTTTTGATTGGCTGTTACTGTATTAGTTTGCATGTTGTTTCTTCTTGGCTATTGGTTTAAATATTGTGTCGGATTGACTATTGATTTGGACATTTATAATTTAATTTTTTATTTTGACTTTGCATATTTCTAAATTTTTTGAAATATTTAATTTTAGTCCTTTATTATTTATTTTAATTACTTTCATTATGTCTTCTATATTTCCGGCAGCGTGTTGGTTTTCAAAAAGATGGTTAGCATAATTAGAATCTGATTTATTATATTTGAAGGAATGAATGCGTTCTTTGTATCTGTCTGAGAATTTTCTACCTGTCTGACCGAAGTACGACAAGATAGTTGGTAAATTCCGCTATTGTTGTATATATCACGTTTTTCAATATTATTTTGAATTATGTTTTTGGTTGTGTTTATTATTTTATAAGCTATTTTAATGTTAAGTTTTTTGAAAACTTTTGATATGGTGTAAGTATGTTTTTCTGTATAATTGAAGACTGCCCATTTTTCATTATTATTCTGCAATTTGGAATAAATAAAATTAAAAAAAAAATTAGGTTATATTATATACCAAATTATATTATACAACAAATTCAGAGAAAATTAAAAAAAAATCATATTTTATTTTTGCTATACAATTTATCCGATTTCAATCAAATTTTTAGGATAAATTTCTCTGATATTTTAAACAATGTTGCCAATTTTTGTAATATTTTTTATTTTTAATTATTTATTTAATTTTAATAAAATTTCCAGGTTATATTTCCGTAATTTCAATAATAAATACCCACATAATTTTATTTTTATTTTTGAGAAAAAATATTAATTTTTTATTTTAACTACCTACTTTTTTTCTGGTTTTAATCAAATATTTTTATATGTTTGAAAGAATTACATAATTTAATTATTATACAGTGTTGTTAATTCTCCGGATATTACTATTCAAAAATAATTTTAGGTTAATACGATTTAAACTAGATAAATTCTTTTATATGTACAATAATTACAAAATGTTAAATTTAAACTGAGCTACCAAATTTCAGTTAAAAAAAAATCATTTTTACTGTATTAGTATTAATGAGATGATCTGTTTCAAATCTTCTTTAATTATGTACTAGGAGCCAATTTCGATAAATACACAATTACATTTACACATACGCTCCAGTAATAATCCGTCAACATTAACATTGTGACAGTTATCATATATGTATTATAATTTTTAAAAATTTAAAAATACACGTAATGAAAAACAATATTTTTATTTAATAGCTGGATCAGATACATTTCATTTGCTATTTATATAACACATAATTTCAAATCTATTATATCAGTCTAGCTGCTTATAACAATATAACCTTGTCATTTTATTTATCGATTGTTTACAATAATTTAGCTTTTTATATAACAAATAATTGCAAATCTATTGTATCAGTCTACCTGCTTATAATAATATTACCTTGTCATTTTATTTATAGACTGTTTACAATAATTTTAACTATGTACATAACATACATACATACACAATTACGCTATATACCCAAAAGGGTGTGGCACAAAAAATCTTTTCATTATCCCGAAATCAGCCTCCTCCAAACATTCCTAACCAAACAAGCAACTTTAGCTTAATCCACATTCATAATTCCTCTTATAGCTTACACAAAACACTGTCAATTATACTACTCCAACTACTCATCGGACGGCCACGCAAACGTATACCTTCAAAGCCATTCATATAAATCTTTTTAGTCAAACCTTCATTAACTATGTGTAACTCCAAATTTCCAATTTTTTAATGTATTAGTTTTTTAAATTATAAACTATCAGAAAAATAGGCCTATTTGATTCTGTGGGCACACGTAGAGCAAATTACACGGATTTTTAAGAAATTTTATATTAAGCTTGGAATGTAAAAATCTCAACTTATATGGATATGGTTACATATCCGTCTACTGAAAATTCTAATTTAACAAATATTTTGCAACAAACACATTTCATTAAAAAAATAATTAACAAAAGATATAGGATGGTAGTCTCAGAAGTACCCTACCTAACAAAAAAAAAACACAAAAAATTTGATAAAACATGTCTTTATTTTTCTACATAGCCTCCTTTTAACTCCACACTTTTGAAGGGTTATTTTGTAATAATATCAAATAGTTGATTTATTTTATTTTATTGTTAAAGTTAATAGGAGATTACATAAGTATAGGTGTTAACATGAAAGGATTACATCACTTTTAAATCACTTCTACCTCTACTCGCTCAAAGTTTTCTTATTTATACTGATTTTATATTTTGACTGATTTTACAAGTTTATATTTTGTAAATGGAATGAAGTATTAAGGTGCGGTTTTCACCAGTGAGTTTTACATGAGCCCAAGTTTTTTTTATGGTTTTTACGAATATGCTATTCCTTCTTTAAAAACCGAAATAAAACGAGTATTAGAAGCTGTTGCTGGGTGATTTTCTTGATAATGGGTTTCACCAAGCTAGAAATATCGCAAGCAGTACTGCTCTACGCCCAGACCGGGTCGCTAATTCAAACAATAATAATAGTTAGGAAGTTTGACGTTTTGCAATTTTGTTTATTCTTTTGTCAGTCATGGCATGCTAAATGTTTTATTGTTTACATTTTTGACTTTACAGTAGTATCTTCATAAGCGTTTATCTCGGTCACTTCTCATTCGATTTTAATTTTTAAAATATTGTTTGAACGCTAAAATATGCGTCTTTTTTTATTTCTACAAATTGTATTTAAAAAAATTAAGTATCTGGTTTGCCAAATAATACCATTTTTATTTCGGTTTTTAAAGAAGGAATAGCATATTTTTAAAAACCATAAAAAAAAAACTTGAGCTCATGTAAAACTCATTGGTGAAAACCGCACCTTATTACTTCATCCCATTTATAAAATATAAACTTCCAAAATCAGTCAAGATATAGTGAGACACCTGTATAAGCGCATGTCTTCAAACAAAATAAGAACCAGTGTTTCGCAACATATTTTAATTCTATTTCTCAACACATACAATTTTCCCAACGATGCTCAGTAGCTTCGACACCTGTTTATAATGAGAATTAAGGTGCTCCTCAAGTTTGCAAACAGAAAATAATTCGAAGGGGCTAAATCTGAGGCGAATAGTGTGCATGAAAAAGCAATTATAATTTTAACTGATTGAGTTTGGCCATCGCGATAACGGATGTATGAACTGGTGCAATGGCTTGATGAAACAAAACTTTCTTTTTCGTCAAATGCGGCCGCTTTTTCTTGATTTCATCCCTCAAACGCTGCAATATGTTCGCATAATATTCTCCCCGTTGATTCTTTCTGAAAATAATTAATGAAAATTATTTCACGCGCATCCCAACAAACTAACGCCATGACCTTGCTTGTAAATTAAACTGTCTTCGCCATTTTTGGGGCCGATTCCTCTCTTTCAAAATAACTTCTATTTGAGTAATTTTTTGATATGACCTAATCAAACTTTTTAATTAAATATATATATATATATATATATAATTATATATATATATATATATATATATATACATAGGTACATTTTCACGATTACGGTAAATACGTATCATGAAACTGTCAAAGTTTTAATTTTAATACATTATTACTTTTTATTAATTTATTATCTAAAGATAGTCGTTTTGATCGTGAAATTGAAAGGAGAGATAATGCTGGTTGTAAGGTTTTCGATGCTTTTGGTACTTTTGTTAGGAATGTAAATGTTACCAAAAAAAGCTCCCCGTTTAAATACATGCAATGCTGTTTTGATGACTACGTTGATGTATGTTTGTGAATATTGGGTTTGGCTTCAAAAACATATTAGCAAAATGACTGCCGTGGAAATGAGATTTTTACATGGAGTATGTGGTGCAACTAAGAGAAATCGGGTATGAAATAAATTAGTGTATGCTGAGTGTGAAATAAAAAAAATGTAGCAAAACTTGCTAATAAGTCAGTTAGATGGTTCAGATATCTTGAACAAATAACTAATGAACGTTTGGTTAAAAAAATTTGAAGCTATACGTTTGCGTAGACGTCAATAAGTAGCTGGAGTAGTATGATTGAGATTTTTTTGGGTAAGAGAAAGTTTCCAAGTATTAGGCATAAAAAAGCATGTATGAGAGAAATTATGAATATGGATGAAACTAAAGTTTCGTGTTTGGATAGAAACGTTTGGAGGAAACTGATTTCGGAATGATGAAAGGAGTTTGTGCCACACTCTTTTGGATACATGGCGTGATTGTGTATGTATGTATGTAATACCTTTTTTAATAATTTTTTTTGTTGGAAAATTCTTTGTGGTGACGGTCGGCTATGTGGTGGTGGTCACAGCATAGTTTTTTTTAAATAAAATAAATTTTTAGATAATTTTTAAATTATATATGATAGCTATTCAGATATTATTGTAACCTTGCTAAATTATTTCAGTATTTATGAAATAAGTATATATTAAAACTTCCTGTTTTAATATATAGAAATATAAAAAGAACAGTAAATAGCATTTTATAATCATATTAACCATTTTGAAAATTTAATATGAGTATATGTAAAATAACTATATTTGTATTATTTTTTTATAATATCCACACATTTGTAAGTAATATATACAATTTTTTTTAATAATAAATATTTACAAAATATCAGTTATATTGAAGAAATGCAAAGTTATGTATAGTTAATTTTGCACAAAATAATATGTATATATATATATATATATATATATATATATATATATATCGAAAATCAATTGTTATAATAAAACTTAAAATTAAATTGCAACTAAAATTTTTTAAATAATAAAGAAAAAACAAGAAATATTTTTAACATAGTAAAAAAAATTTCAGAACTAATTATAGTAAAATAAAACAGCTTTACGTTAAAGTTTTGTAATATTTATTAATTTATTATTGTTTCGATGACCTAAATATTCGTAGAACATATGATTAATTTCTTATATTGTTACCTAGTAACTTGTTTCTGTATTCTGTTTATTTAATATAAATGTTATTTGTATATTTTTTCTGATGATTTTTTCGTTGAGTTTGCCGAAACGTCGTTTATTTATAAATATTATTACGAAATTATAACATAAAACTGTTTTATATTAAATATTCCACATTTAAATTTTGTGCTAAAATTTGTACATAGGAATAGAATTGTAAAACACGCAACCATTTTAGTTACATTTTTGATGTTTCAACAAATAAAAATTCTCCATTTTAACAGGAAAAAAATGATATAATATTAGATTGGATAGAGACCATATATTCAGATCCGCATACAGTTGAATTCAACGGATCTTTGTCCAGGGTAATAAAATTTATTCTGATTTTATTATAGGTTGATGTCCAAATTTATGCTTTATATAGTAATAGCTATCGTCTTATGCCGGCAAGACTTTCTAAATCTTGTTGTGAATATCTTCTGTCTGAATACAAGTGGTTTTATAACGATAAATCCATAGATGGAATTTTACCAACAAAATGTCCTGTGTCTGCTGTAAGTATTTAGTAGGGTGGTCGTTATTTTGGCAATGTCGAAATTTCCTTGATCTCACACCCTAAAAAGTTTAGAAATGTTAAAAAAATAAGCTGTTTAATGTTACAGAAATTTATTTTAACATTAACCCGTGCCGCAAGACAGATTTCCTTGTCTAATATGCTTAAAAACGCAGTTTAGAGACTTGGGCTGACAAAACGGTTTTTGGTTTGGTTTTTCGGGTTAGAAATTGAGCTCCATCAAGCAGACAAAACCATTTTAACAAAACCCATCAAAAAAAATTTAACAATTTTTGCTCTTTAATTGCTATTTTATTACCGCAATTGCGAATTAATTGCTATTTATTTTTAAAAAAATATGACTGGTTTTGCCAGCTTGACGTCAAGCTGGCAAAACCACAAATATTTCATCACCAATGGGGATGCAATGTCAAGTGGATTTATTTGCTATTTAATTGCTATCGGTTTGACACATCTCCATTATTGTTTATAATTATTTAAAAAAAAATATTACAGGTTTTGCTACCTTAATATCAAAGCTAGCAAAACCACACATATTATTTAACAAAACTACTTGTATTGTCGGGTAGAATTATTTGCTATTTAATTGCTTTATTCAACGAATGTTTATAGTTAAATAATTAATGGAGACATGTGTATATATATATCATGTGCAATTATATATCAAATAACGCGATATTGCAAGCAGTTTGACAAATTGACAAATAAACAAATAGACAAATAGAGAAACAAACAGATAAACATGCGTATAGACAAAAAACAGACTGACAAACTAATAAACAGGCAAACGAAAAACCAGATAAATTAATAAATTGACAGCCTCACTGACAGTAAATTAATTTGCCAGGTCTGTAATTCTGTCAGTCTGTCAGGTTGTAAGTCAATCAGTTTGTTTGTTTGTCAGTCAGTTTATCAGTGAAAATCTGACATAATGACAAACAGATAAACATAGACTGACAGGCTAACAAATTGACAAAGTGAAAGACTAAAAAACTAAGAGAATGACAAACTGAAAGACTGATTGTATTATTTTTTTATTTAACTATAAACAATTTAATGTAATTATTGTACTAGTAACATAATGACCTCTTTTTACATAGGCAATATAGTAACGTAATATTAATATTATAATGCGCTTAAAAAATAAAATAAATTGTTTTTATCATACAATTTTAGAATACAAAAGTTTTTACTAGCGCAACAATTATTTATTTATTTTATTATTCTATTAATATGAAAATTATGTTGACAAATAAAAAATACATATATATATATATATATATATATATATATATATATACCAAGCATTCTGTTAAAATATTAGTTTCATAATTTTGTAATTATATACCAGTAAATAGTCAAAGAATAAAAATGCAAATGTTAGGTTATTTTAAATTAACAATCATTAAAAAAATATATAAAACACATGTCTGATATAAATGTTTCTATTTAGATAACTTAGAAAAGTTTAGAAGCAAAATTATATATTTCTATTTAGATAATTTAAACATATAGTGTGGTACCTCGGTTTACGTGTGCTTTAGAAAACGTCCAATTCGGAATACTTCCTGTTTGGGCGAAACAAATTTTGCTTGGTATACGACTTAATTCAATTATACGCGCCATCTATAAACAACTGGCACTATGACATCTACGCTATTCACAAATATATATTGTTTTCATATGGTTTGATACTATATAATTTCTGGTGGGAAGAGCCGTTGGTTGGTAAATTTACTGCTCCTTCGGCGGTGTACTAGACCAGACTAGACCTTTGCGGTGCCACGGTCTATAACTCTGTTAAATTTCTTCTGATTTTAATTTTAAGCAAAATTTTATTATTTTTATTAATCATGAATTGCAAAGTTTTACATTACTTCTTATGGGAAAGGTTAGTTTGGTATACGTACTATTCTGTATAAGTCCAAACATCAGGAACGGTTAAGGTCGTATACCAAGGTTCCACTGTATATATATATATATATATATATATATATATATATATCAGTGGCGTGCAGTCCATATGTGCAGGGTATGCAATGCACACCTTGCAAAAATTAAAATTGAGGGAGACAATAACTTTCTGCACCTATGTATTTTTATATAACAAAATTTTTTATAATTCAATACGTTCAGATATTGTGCCAATTCGTTTGTTTGTATTCCGCCAGTGCCTGTTGCCCTAAGTTCTGCACCTCGTAGCTCATTCATAAGCAGACGAACGTAGGGAATTTTGGCGTGTGCACAGTAACGGAAAATCAGGCCTTATATGAGCCGCTAGGTGCAGGTAGTTTGTTGCACACCATGAAGTTGTCCAGGCTGCCAGAATTCAGGCGCTGAGCTGCGATAGCCCTCCGTTTTGAAGAAAAGCAGCACATATTGCAATGTTGAGCCAATTCACTCGTCATCTATACATATTCGGAACTAGGAGCGCTTTTCGTGCAGCTCCTTTTGTTGCTCGTACGCATTCACAAACACCCGAACGTTCGGTGTTTTGGCCGGTGTATAATAGCGGGAACTCATGCGCTACAGTGCTTTTTTTTAATTTGAAATTTAAAATAAATTTTTTCACTAATATCAAAAGACATTATTTAGTGTGATTTAAAAATGAGTTATTTGCTAATTAACCATAGAAATATCTATGAAAGTGTAATATTTTTGTGACTAACTTCGATGATGTTTTATGATGATGTTTGACTTAATAGACTGAAAAACAATTTTGTTGTGTGACAAAGAATAAAAAAATTTCAACAGAACAATTTCAGTTAACAGTAGTAGAAAAATGAATAATACTACATCGTAGCCTATCTTAAACACATCGCTTTACTATCAACAAACACGAGATATTATAAGTTACTGCCAAAAATGGTTTTGAAATTTTAACTTTAAATGTGTCTTCCAGAAAGTATAGAAATTAACCTGTAAAAACCATATTGCCAGTTTTTTTTAAGCACTATAATCGTCATGATGTGCAGGAAAAATTCTGCGCGTTCGCTTTTTAAATCTGAGTTCCCTAAAATTAGTTGAACTTATAAATTCCAAATGTTTTAAAAAGTTCAAAAATAAATTTCCTAATAAATTTCATTTAATCAGCTAACCAAACACAAGAAACGCGTTGTTCTATTTTGTCTACATGCAATAAAACTGTCGGCAACGCAGACTTTGCACATGCAATAGACGGTCGTTTTGTCGGCGTATTTGCATATGTTATATGTACACTTTTATTGTTTATTATTAATCTCTGTACACCCTGCCTGATAATCCACCTCACGCCACTGATATATATATATATATATATATATATATATATATATGACGTATTTGGTTTCCGGGATTGGCTCCGCGTTGTCGGTTGTCGATTTTCATGACGACGTTTCGGCACAGTCTCATGTGCCATTTTCAGGTCTTCTCAGAAGTGCTTTTGCTCTACTTCGAGTTAGACGTGAAATGACTTCTGTTGTCGCTGCTGGTCTCTTATTCTCGATTACCTCTCGATTCCCCACCCCTGGTTGGCCATTGGTTAATTTTCTGACGTGGTGACCTCTGATTGGTTGTAGTACAGTTTCCATGTGGTTGGTAATCTTAGTGCATTATCTCTGGTGTTTAAATTTAAACACCAGAGATGGTGCACTAAGACAACGACAACGCGGAGCCAATCCCGGAAACCAGATACGTCATATAACGTCCGCGGAATTATAAAGCAAAACATATATATATATATATATATATATATATATATATATATATATATATATATATATATATATAACTTCATATATTTATCGTATAGTTTTCGCCATCTAGCAATATCTATGACTATGATACATATATCTAGTAATTTCTGTAGTAATTTATACCCTCAAAGTAATTGTATGTTTGACATCTGACATTTATATCTAGAGAAAAATGTCAGATCTAACTGTAGCTTACAGATTGCCATTAACTTACAGATTGCCATAACTCTGTAATTTAAGAGTTATTCACTGTTCATATTACTGTTTCTACACATTGTGTAATTATTCTAAATAAATTTTTATATAAAAAAAAACTATAGGTATTTGATACATTACTATGTAATTTTTAAAATAGGTGCAATAAAAAATAAAGTACATTATTATATTTTCTATTTTTTATATATTTAATAAAATATGTGTTTTGCATTTCAGAAGCTGTACTATATCCGAAATTACGTGCCAAATTTTTCTTTAGTTCCAAATATGCCTTGGAATAATATGATGGTTTGGGTTAATATTACTGTAGAAAAACAAGACGTACTTAGTGTGAATTTATATGTGAGATATAATCGTGATAAAATATTCTTAAGACAACATGGTATTAACTAAAGTTAATATAATTCGAAATGCGCAATTCAGGAGCTCAGTATAAAAGTGATAAATTCACCATCTTAATAAAAACAGATTTTTGTTTTTTTTTTACTAGCAGCAAGGATACCTATTTCCCATTAGAAATCATTTAGCACTTATTTGTCAATGTTGATTTCTGATATATAAATAACATTTTTTCGAAACTCATAATGCGTATTTGTCAATTTTCTACTGAGCGGCTTCATTGATTTCAGTAATCCATGTTATGTTTGATTATGTATTGCATAACTTGCCAAAAATTCTGACCCGTATTCCCAACTTTTTGTTTATGAAAAAGTGTTTTCATGTCTTGCTTTAAAAAAATTTACTTCTACCTCTTATCGGATATAAATAGTATTTTTATTATTGATTTATTTTCTTATATTTAACATTATAAAATTCAAATAAACTAATTAAAATTACTTCAAAAGTAAGTTTAAGTAAACATTAAAAGTACCTTTGAGAAAAGTCGCTTTTAAAATTGAGGTGAGAATACGATGAAATTTCACATACAGGTAAATATTATAAAGCAGTAGATAAAAATTTTAACAATTTTTGTTTTTTATTTGTATTTTCAATTAACAATATATTACTATAATATGTTTAATTTTAAACATTTACTAAATATAATAATAAAAATGCTAAATGAAATTTTCAATAAAATCCTATCTAAATAAGGTGGAACAAATACACCTGACAAATTTATAAAAGAAATAAAGTCTTAAATTTTTAGTATTAAGTTTTTGTCAATAAATGGTAATATTATGCCGTTTTACCTTTCAAAAAAGCATCATTAAAATGTGTTGCATCATTTTTATATATTACTTTTGCCTATATTGAAGATTTCCAATTATTTTCTCGATTACTTTTTCAGGAATCGCTGCAATATCATTTTTAATTCATTGAATTATATCTTCAATATTGGCAAATCGTAATAACCCACCCATCAGTGGGGATCTAGGAACATTCTTCGCCTACAATTTCTAATTACAATTCTTCGCCGCAATAAATCTTTACCGCCACAATTCTTTGCCGAAACAATTCTTAGCACACAATTATTTGCCGGATATATTTGTTTAAAAAAGAAATCCAAGATTAACCTTTTATTCCAACCTATTTAAAAGTGAGCGCAACCAAAATTTTCAGATGTATTAATTTTCTGAAAAAAAAAATAACACTTTAACCCAAGCTATCTAGTAAATGAACATAATTAAAATTTTCTTCTGTATTAACTTTCCCTAAAAAGAAATTCAAATTAACCATTTAATCCGATCTGTCTCGCGTCTGCAAAATGCATGTAGCATTGTAGCGCAAAGAATTGCGATTGAAGATTTGTGGGCGCAGAATATTCCAGACACAAATCAGTAAGTCTAATACATTAAGGGCCGGTTTCATAAAACAGTTTAATGGCCAGGTAAAATTTAGTTGTCAACTAAATTTACTTAACTGGAAATTTTAGTTTTATAAACGTT
Organism: Clivina fossor; assembly: GCA_963966155.1. Classification (NCBI taxonomy): domain Eukaryota; kingdom Metazoa; phylum Arthropoda; class Insecta; order Coleoptera; family Carabidae; genus Clivina; species Clivina fossor. Next base: position 10,329,091 of record OZ014554.1, read on the forward strand.
ACTTAAATTTACTTAACAATCAAATCTAACAAGTAAACTAAGTGGAGAATTTTGAAACATTAAATATTTAATTAGTGATGTATAACTTTATTTTTTCATTGATTCAGTAGTAACTATTATACTTTATTTTTGAACTGCAATTCATTAAATAAATAATTTATTTATAATTATTTTAAAATGTCTGACGTAAGTAATGTAAGTAATATAGAATCAGTTAAAACATGTTCGCCGTTGTCCAGTATGTCAACAAATAAAGATTCGGAATATAAACAACCGAAACAGACACTTTCACGATTGTTTTGCAAACGAATACATCCATTTGAAATATATAATGATAACGTAATGATAATTTTGACAAATAAGTTAATAAGAGGTCGCAGTATTGAAGCCTGAAAAATGGGTGAATTTTTTCTTCATAGAAGAAGTACTTTTTTAGAATGGGGTTTAACTAGTTTTATTTTTTAGTTAATGTACAATTTTTTGTAACATATAAGTGACTAGATAATAGCAATTATAGATTTTTAATTAATTTGGTTTTGTTTAATATGTTTTGGGATATCTTTATGATGTAAAATTTGGAGATATAGTAATAATTGCTAGATCAATTAATATTAACAGCATATTGATAAGAGAAGCAACAAAAATTTATAAAGAAAAGATAACCACTGTGAAGGCACTGACTTAAATAAAATTTGTCTTTTATTAATTAGAAAACTTAAAATTTTATGATCTAGGTACTTATATGTTACCTTGTAACTTGTTTCTATATTCTGTTATTTACCATATTAAGTTTTGTCGAAACGTCGATTTTAAATATTAATACAGAACTTTAACTTAAATCAGTTTTATTTTAATAAATTTTTCTATTCAAAATTTATGAAAAATCTAGTATTGTTTTAAAGAAAGTGGCTATTTATACTTACGGTATGTATACGCAATTGGCTATTTATACATACAGTATTTTTACGCAATTGGCTATTTAGGGTAGGTTAGCTTAGTAGGATGGTTTAGATTTAGGATTTTTTTTTTAGTATGTATAAATAGCCAATTCCGTATACATACCGTATGTATAAATAGCCTTATCCAAAATTAAATCCAAAGGACGTCCGAACAGAAAGACTAAGCAGACCACTTTTTACAAAAATAAAATAATTAAAATACAGAATAAAAAATAATATATTTATTATACTTTATTTTTATTTATATTTATTTTACTTTATATTTATTTCTCTGATTTAATGATACTTTATAGTATATGTATTACTTTATTGAACAATATTGTAAATAAATTTTAATAAATAAAACTATAATTATTATTTATAATTATGTAGTTATTATCAAAATATTAATTGTAATAATAGCACATACAATCAGTATATGTAAATCTGTAAATAGCCAATTGCATATACATAAAGTATGTATAAATTGCCAATTGCAAATACATATCGTATGTATAAATAGCCAGTTGTATACACATACTGTATGTATAAATAGCCAATTGCGTATACATACCATATGTATAAATAGCCAATTTCATATACATACTGTATGTATAAATAGCCAATTGCGTATACATACTGTATGTATAAATAGCCAATTGCGTACACATACCGTATGTATAAATAGCCTCATTCTATTTTAAATTTTTAGTAAAGTATCAAAAAACTCAGTAAGACAAGTATTTTTGAGCCATTTAGAACCATCTAGCGATAACTAGTCGAACTACATACAAAATTAAATCTTCACTTGGTTTGTGTTTATACTAAACGCAACAAATAGGTTTCATTGTTGGAACATGTTTTAGTATCAAGTTATAGCACAGCAGGGCGCCACAAACTGTAACTTACTACAATTTTCCAGACAAAATCTGTGTTGGTTTTCGTATTCCAGATTCTAAAGTTTTCTTGCATCGTTCGTTTTCCTTCCTTGCTTTTGCAGATATAAACGTCACGCCTGGCCGCCTGGCGCAGACTATGCCGGGCCACATTGCATCGCATTGCAAATATCCGCCCGGATCCTTTTCAAAGAACTATCGCATATAAGTTTGCGCCTACCATTACCGTTATAGACAAACATACTATGCAAGCGTGATTATTTGGTGAATATAGCCGAAATTTAAAAATGCAATATTTGAGCGTTTGCGAAAAATTAAAAAAAAAAAGTTTACAAATAGCTTTAGGTGAATTCACTTGATGTTATTTATGATTGCCAATTTTATATTACTTAAACACTTATTTAATATATTTAAATATGTTAATTGGTATAAATTTTATAGAAATATTATTTTAATATTCTTTTTAGTAAAATATTACTTTGTAACTAAATATGTTTATTTGTGTTTTATTTAATTTTGACGAATCAGTGTACTTCTAGCCTAATAATTTAATTATGACTCACCCTATCCAAATATTGTTATTCTAATTATATCTAAACTGTGCATCCAGTAAAAAAAATAGACGATTAGTTTTTACTAGTTTATTATATTTTGTACATACATACACATATATACACAATCACGCCATATACCCAAAACTCTTGTAATACTTTCGAATATTTGTAATATTATAAAAATTTAATAAAATGAAATTTTTACATGTAGTATGTGGTGTAAATAGGAGAAATCGGGTACAAAATAGATTAGTGTATGATGAGTGTGAAATTGAAAAAATATATTGTAGCAAAAGTGGGTGTTAATCAGTTAAGATGTTTCGGATATCTTGAGGGAACGTCTAATGAACGTTTCATTAAAAGAATTTAAATGAATAATTTGAAGGTATACGTTTGCGTGTTCATCCGATGAGTAGTTGGAGTGGTATGATTAAGAGTGTTTTGCGTAAGCGGAAGTTTCCAAGTAGTAGGTATAGAAGAGCATGTATGAGAGGAATTATTATGAATGTGGATGAATGTTGGATAGGAATGTTTTTCTAGGAGACTGATTTCGGGATAATTGAAAGAGTTTGTGCCACAACTTTTTGGGTACATAGCCTAATTGTGTATGTATGTATGTAAAATAATATATATATATTTTCGTGATCATAAAGAGTGATTTATAATGAATGTACTATACTTAAACAGTTTATTTAAGTCACTTCGAGTAAAAAACGTCATATGAACATAGATCCTTTTCTATCTAGTTGCGCAACTACAAGAAATTAAAGTTTTATTAGTGACATAATAAATTTATGAGTTTAATGGAAAGTTACCGTAGAAAAACAAAATAAACCTGACGTTAATTTAACTTATTACATTTAGCATGTGTAACTATTGATTGCTATTTTTAATATTGTATATTAGATATTTTTCTTTGCACTTTCAATATCATTTCGAAATAATTGTCTAACATAAGTTTATATTTAAATTTAAAATTTCGTTGAATATGATTAGGAAATATATTAATTGTGATTACATCTAAATAAAAAATATATATGATTTCGGGTGACAACATATTTTTCCAGAATTATGAGTTTCTGGCTGCATACTGACTTCCTATCTGTTTTTTTTTTATAAATTTTCAGTGTCCATCAGAATACCCAGTAGCATACGAAGAAACTAAAGTCAAGATACTTAATATCAAAATTCCCTATATTCAAAAACTAACTCACCAAAAAAACTCCTCTATATAACCCTAACAAAATATATTAAAAACCTTTCCCTGAGTTCTACCTAAATGAGTTTAAATTAATTAAAAAAAATCACCTCCCACCAAATAAATAAGTATATATACAGGGTGCTTCAAAAAAATGTATACACACTTTGAACTTCCATAGAAAATTTATTTACCGTTCTACAAAGTTAAATTTCAGGAAAATAGAAAGCTGAAAGTCCAATGTAAATGAAACATAAATAACAAATGTTAATACTGTTCAAATTGGTGACCTGCAGCATCAATACAATTCTGAGTACGAGTCACCACAGATTCTGTACATCGTATCAAAACGTCCAATGAGATTTCTCTACACACTGCTTGAATCTCATTCCAAAGAATGTCTAGGTTACGTGGTTTACGTTTGTACACCTCATCTTTTACTGTGCCCCACAAGAAGAAATCCAGTGGTGTAAGGTCTGGAGAGCGTGCTGGAAACTCGATTGGCCCCCTGCGTCCTATCCACTGGCCCAACAAATTTTGATCCAGGTAAGCTCGTACGTCCCTGTGATAGTGCGGCGGAGCACCATCTTGTTGAAAATAAAAATCATCATTACCGTATAATGCACGAATGGCAGGAAATATGGAATCAGCAAGCATTGTTAGGTAATTAATACCAGTTACAGTGCCTTCAAATCGAAAAGGTCCAATGAGTCCCCTTGAAGACAAACCGCACCACACATTTACACCAGGCAAATTTACAGCTTTTTCAATTGTAATGTGAGGATTTTCTTCACCCCAGTAAACACAATTGTGCCTATTGACAGTTCCATTAAGTTTGAATTGGGCTTCATCCGACCAAATGATGCTACCCATAAATCCCGGTTCACGTATCACCATCTCCTGAATCCGTTCACAAAATTGCAACCTTCGATCTGGATCGTCGTCATTTAGCTGTTGCACCAGCCTTGGAATGTAAACACGATACTTGCCTCTCTTCAGAATGCGTAGCACGCTGCTAGCACTTACATCACTTTCAAGTGCCCCTTGCCTTGAAGATTTGTTAGGAGAGCGTTGAAACAGTTCCAAGACTGCCGTTAATGACTCATCACTTGTAGCTGTTCGAGGCCGACCTGAATGACCTTTATGCACATCACACACTGTTCCATGAACTTCGAATTTGTCTCGTATGCGTGTAATTGTTAATCTTGAAGGTGGTTCTGTATCATACTCCCTTCTCCACTGTCTTTGAACTTCATTTACATTCTCAAACTTCCAGTACCACTTAATAACCTGCTTACGTTCTTCAAAACTCAAACGTACGTCCCCCATGTTGATATTACAAATTCCAACTGATAATATAACATAGAGGGACGATTATTCTGGCACCTGGCGAAGAAATATAACATTAGCCTTGTAGAGCGGGAAAACTACAATAGTTTAAAGTGTGTATACATTTTTTTGAAGCACCCTGTATATATATATATATATATATATATATATATATATATATATATACTCAAATATAATCATAAAGAAATAATCTGAAAATGAAAAATTCATATCACCTCGACCTGGGATCGAACCAGGGTCCTTCCGCTTGCCGGGTGAATGCTCTACCACTGAGCTATCGAGGACATTACAGATCAAGCGAATGAAACCTAATCATTTTCAGTACACATTCTATTCATAATTTTTCATAGTCAACAAATACGCAATATCATTAATTTTTAATGTCTAAATGCATATAAGAACTATACTTATGAAAGGCGTTGGTTCGTGCAATAGTGCAATCATATATAATACATTAATCTGGTTAGTTGATAGATATATCATTTAAATACAGTTAATACTCAAATATAATCATAAAGGAATAATCTGAAAATGAAAAATTCATATCACCTCGACCTGGGCTCGAACCAGGGTCCTTTCGCTTACCGGGCGAATGCTCTACCACTGAGCTATTGAGGAAGGACCCTGGTTCGATCCCAGGTCGAGGTGATATGAATTTTTCATTTTCAGATTATTCCTTTATCATTATATTTGAGTATTAACTGTATTTAAATGATATATCTATCAACTAACCAGATTAATGTATTATATATGATTGCACTATTGCACGAACCAACACCTTTCATAAGTATAGTTCTTATATGCATTTAGACATTAAAAATTAATGATATTGCGTATTTGTTGACTATGAAAAATTATGAATAGAGTGTGTACTGAAAATGATTAGGTTTCATTCGCTTGATCTGTAATGTCCTCGATAGCTCAGTGGTAGAGCAAGCGGAAGGACCCTGGTTCGATCCCAGGTCGAGGTAATATGAATTTTTCATTTTCAGATTATTCCTTTATGATTATATTTGAGTATTAACTGTATTTAAATGATATATCTATCAACTAAGCAGATTAATATATATATATATATATATATATATATATATATATATATTGTAACGCGACCTTCGTTTCGGCGTCGCGTTGTGTACTTCTCCTTTTCAATATCTTCGTGTATCGGGCGCCAATCACGTTTCCTGCAATCCGGGAAGGAGGAGTGGGTTGCGGATAGTTCAGACGGGAGTCCAAGGTTCCATTAAGCGAGTTTCAATTATGAATAATCTTTTCTTTTTATTTATGAGACAATATATACAAATATACTACTATGTAAACCTAAACTTATATTTATAATTTATAATTTAATTCACCTGTGCCAGATGACAAACAAAAAAAACAAACAACCGATTATCCTCTTATTCTAATCCCCAAAAAAATAATTAAATGCTTAACCTAAGTTTACCCGTTTATTCTAAGTCCAAAAAATAATAATTAAATGTTTATCCTAAGTTCACCCGTTTTATTCTAAGTCCAAAAAATAATTAAATGTTTATCCCAAGTTCACCCGTTTATTCTAAGTCCAAAACCAAATCAAATTTTTTTCTGTCAGAAAAAAATTGAATTTCTGATTCTAAGTCCAAAAGAAATTAAATTTATTATTCTAAGTTCAAAAAAAATAATTTAATCTATTCACGTTATGTTTCGAGTGTAAAATTTAAATCTAGATACCGTTGATAGACTGAGTCCAGGAGCCGGTCAATCAAGTCTATCTTAGAATCAGAAATTAAATTTATTATTCTAAGTTCGAGAAAAATTGAATTTATGATTCTAAGTTCAAAAGAAATTAAATTTCTTATTCTACGTTCAAAAAATAATTTAATCTATTCACGTTATGTTTCGAGTGTAAAATTTAAATCTAGATACCGTTGATAGACTGAGTCCAGGAGCCGGTCAATCAAGTCTATCTTAGAATCAGAAATTAAATTTATTATTCTAAGTTCGAGAAAAATTGAATTTATGATTCTAAGTTCAAAAGAAATTAAATTTATTATTCTACGTTCAAAAAAATAATTTAATCTACTCGCGTTATGTTTCGAGTGTAAAATTTACACTCACCGTAGTTTTAAATCCAGGTACCGTTGGTAGACTGAGTCCGGGAGCCGGTCTATCGAGTCTATTGCCACTCAGGAGCTAAGTGGTTCGACTTCGGAGCGAATGTCGAATGCTTTTTTATGGCCAAGTTGGCCTTTTTATAGTGCGATTTTGACTTGACAAGTTGAAACCGCGCTTAAAATAACGTTTCACTCGTGTTAGACAGAGAACACCAAGTTCTTCTTATTGTTTTTATTCTTCTTTTTGTTTGTATATTTTGCTACTTACGAATTACCCCCGCCAGCAGCCTTGGCCGTGCGCGCTCGCTCTGCGCGTACGGTCTAACATTTTTAGTTGTAAACAAACAATGAATATAACCCCACAATACAACGTGGCTTTTCTGTACAATGTTATTTTACATTTATAATATAATTACAATTCCAGGTAACATTTTATAATCACAGTATTTAATATTATTTACTCTAAATGTTTGTACCATTTCAGAATACAATGGAATTACAGGAGGTAAAATGTTATAATTGCAGTATTCAACTGTAGTTAATCTACACGTTTGTAATATTTCAAATGATTGTGCTAGACAGCATATACTGACATTACATGAGGTAAAATGTTATAATTGCAGTATTCAACTGTATTTACTCTACACGTTTGTAAAATTTCAAACGATTGTGCTAGACAGAATATAATGAAGTTACATGAGGTAAAATGCTATAATCGCAGTATTTAGCTGTATTTAATCTACGTTTGTAAAATTTCAAATGACTGTGCTAGCCAGAATCTAATGAAATCACATGAGGTAAAATTTTATAATCATAGTATTGAACTCTATTTAATCCAAATGTTTTAAAATTTCAGGTGATATGTGTCGATGTACTATGATCATCGTCACAAATGCCCGTCGCTTCAAAAAAAAACTGTTAGGTGAGTTCCCTTTGTTTAATCCTGGCGTTCACTCGCGCACAATCGCTTCACGCGCACTACCACACACTACCGTCGCCGACGCCGTTGTTGCGGTCGGCGGCTTAACGGGGCATCTGGGTTATACACGTTAACCCACATCACGCCACCGCCGGGGCGCGGTGCCAACACGCGGTTCCGCCGGAACATGGGGGTTGGTGCAGCGGCTGTTTCCCTACCGATGGGTATTATCCAAACGGGATTGCTGGCGGGTTCGCGGGCCGGTGCCGTTAGTAGCGCGATGTCGGACGGCGTTAGTATCGCGGGGAGGTGGGGGCGTGGCGGAGTTGCTGCGTTCGGCTTCCTCAGGTGCAGTGGCGTCCTCGGGGTCCGTGGGGGGTGCGGGGCGGGCGGTGTTACCCACGGGGGTGATAGCACGCGCTCGTGTGGCGCGGGGGAGCTGAGGATCGGGGTGCGTGGTGTTACCGGTCGATCGGGGGTAGTGATCGGGGACGTATCGCAGTTGATCCATCCTTCTCGATCGGGTGATGGGGTGCGTTCCCTCGGTACTCGTACCGGGTTGTTCGGGACGATGTCGGGTTGAGGGGCCGGCCAGGTCGGGCGTCGTAGACGAGCCAGTTCCGGGGTCACGGGGTGAATTCGTGGGGGGCGACGCGCCCTTACCAGCACGTTGCTTAACACCCGGACCTGCGGTCGCGTAGTCGGCGGTTGGTTGGGCTGTCTCATCGCCAGGGTCGGTTTGGGGGGGTTGGTCACTGCCTTCACCATCGTTGTTGATGTCAGGTTCCTGAAAAAACATTTTTAAGTCTTTTATATGTGTATGTTTTACCCGTTCCCCTTTTCTGTTGTAGATCTCGTACACCAACGGAGAGATCCGTTTGGCGATCGTCCAGGGTCCGGAGTAGCGTGGACAGAGCTTGCTGGCAATCCCTTTTTCCGCAGAGGATAGCGTGTGCTCTCGGCGTAGCACTAGGTCGCCTGGAACAAATTGGACTGAGCGGCGTCGCGTGTTGTAATGCCGGCTCTGATTGGTAGCTGCTCTCGCAATGTTAATTCGTGCCAGCTCCTGTGCTTCCGTGAGAGCCCGTATTCTATCCTGGTGATCTATGTTACTGCCGACTGGCGGTGCTTCTGCGTTGCCGAGCGGAGGATTGAGTTGTGTAGGTAGTTCGACTTCACGTCCGAAATTCAGGTACGCCGCTGAGTAGCCGGTGGAACTGTGTCGACTGATATTAATTGCGAGCATAAATTCGGGCAATAGCGCGTGCCACTGCCGATGATTTTGTTCACAGAACTGTGCAATCATCGGTTTCAGCACGCGATTGATGCGTTCTACGGGATTCGCCTGTGGTGTATATGGTGGTGTACGGTGATGCTTGATATTGTATTCTTCCAGGAATTTCCGCATGGCTCGATTGGCAAACTCGGTACCATTGTCAGTGATCAATACTTGGGGGCATCCAAAGCGACAGATGATCAACTCTCGCAGGGCCAGGATAATCGAGCTGGCGGTGGCTTGGCGTAGCGGCCGACATTCGACCCACTTGGTCAAACGGTCCTGAAAAACGACGACGTATTGGTAACCCTTGACGGGGTGCGGTAGCGGTCCCATAATGTCTGCTGCAACTGTGGTCCATGGTTGTCCGATCTGGGGTGGCCCCATGCGTCCGGCCGGGCCGCGTTGATTCGACTTGAAGCGCTGGCAACTAGTACACCGACGAACGTAAGCGGCTGCTTCACTGAACATGCCAGGCCAATAATAGCGTAGTGCCAGTCGGGCTAGGGTCTTGGCTACCCCCAGGTACCCTGCCGTTGCCACGTCATGGTTTTCGATCAACACTTGTCGTCGTTGTTCGGTTGGTATGCAGCGTTTCCATTCCCGGTGTGGTTCGGTCTCGGATAAGTCGCCGGGGTCCCAGAACCGGCGTTGCAAGAGGCCTCCGTTTACCCTGTAATCCGGGTAGGCTGCTGGTTGTCTGACCACTTTCGACAGCATCCGCTTGTACCATGGACACGTGGGTGCAATGGCATGGAGGGCTGGAAGCGGTTTGCGGCTTAACATATCAGCCAGGTAATTTAATGTGCCTTTCCGGTATACTATCTCATAGTCGTACTGTTGTAGTGAGGCTGCCCAGCGCGCCAGCCGTCCCGTGGGCTCTTTCAGTGACTCCAGGTACTTCAAGGCCTGGTGGTCAGTGATGACGACGAAGCGGTAACCTTCCAAGTAACCACGTAGCTTTTTAATTGCCCAGACCACGGCGAGGCATTCTTTCTCCATCACCGTATAGTTGCGCTCAGTAGGCGACAATGTTCGGCTTATGTATGCCACTGCTCTGTGTTCCTCCACGCTGCCCTGTACCAACGCAGCTCCAATACCCGTATCGGATGCGTCGGTCTGCAGGATGAATGGTTCGCTGAAGTCGGGACAAGTTAGTGCCGGTGCTGTGGTGAGTGCCTGCTGCAGCTGTCGATACGCTTTCTCTTGCTCTGGGCCCCAGGTCCAGCGTTGCTTCTTTCGTAGCAGCGCTGTCAACGGTGTTACCATCATCGAGAACCTAGGCACGAATCGTCGATACCAGGAGGCGGCGCCGAGTAACTGTCGCATTTCCTTTACGTTTGAGGGTGGCGGCAGTTTCAGGATAGCGTCTACCTTGTCTGGGTCTGTCTGGATTCCTTTTTCTGTGACGACGTGGCCCAAGTATTTGATGGATCTTAATCCGAACTGACATTTTTCTGGATTAATTCGTAGATTGGCATCTCGTAGTCGTTGGAACACTTCTCGCAGATGTTGCATGTGTGTTTGCAACGTCGGACTGGCGACGACGATGTCGTCCAAATATGCGAATGCGTGCGGTTCTAGTTCCGGGCCGATGATGGTATCTAGCAGGCGCTGGAAGGTTGCTGGAGCGGCGTGGAGCCCAAACGGCATCACTCGGAACTGGAATAGTCCTTTGCCCGGTACGGTAAATGCTGTTAGAGGCTTGCTCGCATCGGTTAGCGGTACTTGCCAATATCCGTTTTTGAGGTCGATAGTGGAGAAATACGTGGCTGGTCGCAGCTTATCCAGGATTGCTGTTATGTATGGCAGCGGGTACGCATCTTTTTCGGTTACTTTGTTGAGCTGTCGGAAATCGATACAGAACCGCGGCCGGCCGTCCTTTTTCTGCACGATCACTGCAGGCGAGCTCCACGGGCTTTGAGAGCGTTCGATGATGCCGTCGGCTAACATCTTATCGACTTCCTCGTTAATGATACTCTGCACTTTTGGGTTGCGTGGTAAGTATCGCTGTTTGATCGGCGTATCATCTTTTAGTTTAATGTGATGTTTCGTTTTTTCAGTTGTTCCGTGTATGTGTGCGAACTGTTGAAGTTCGCCGGCCAGAAAGGCGGTCAGTTGTTCCTCGTCAGTGGGCGTTTGTATGGCGGCTGCTGCGGCTGGTAGACAGGTTGGCGGCCGGAACCGGACCTGGTGCTGTTCAAGGTCAAGACACATCCCTGTGTTGGTCATCACATCCATGCCCAAGATGACCTCGTGGCTGAGCGTTTGTAGGCTATGGAGCGTGATCGTGTGCCACGTATCGTTCATGATGCAGCCCACTGAGATGGTGCCTTGTGTTTCGCTGCGGGTTCCGTCTGCTAATTGCACTGGTTGCCGGTGTGCCGAGTCCAGGCGCGTCCGCTCATCACACAGGTTTGTCGCTACCTCGTGGTCAATGTACGAGTGCATTGCCCCCGTGTCCAGCAATGCTCTCAGACGTTGCCCCTTGATATCGATGTCTAGGAACATCCTATTGTCCCTCGTGCCCAGGCAACGCAGGACGGGCAGATGTGTGGCTGCGGGTGTAGTCCTTACGAACTGGTTTCGCCCCGCGATTCGCCAGCTCGTTTCTCGTTTCCCGTTTTGTTCCGGCACCCACAATCGCGCGTCAGCACTCCAGGCCGGTTGCAATCCCAGAAGAAGAGTCGTGGTTGGTTGCGGCATTGTTGCCTGAAGTGTCCATGTTGTCCGCATCGCCAACACTGCACAGCTGCTGTAGCGGTTCTAGTTGGGTTTGGTCGGTCGGTTTCGGATGTTGTGGGTTGTGTTGGGATCGGTCGGTCGCTGTTGGTAACGTCGGATGTGACGGCGTGCAGCCTAGGTGGTTCGCGTGCGGGGTGCAGCTCCTGCTGCAGGCGCTCGAACTCTTCAATTTCGCGAACCAGTTCTCGCACGTTGGATACGTCACGGCGACGAATGTATTGTCTGTACTCGGGCAGCATGTTCTGGTATATGCGAAACAATTCCTGTTCGGCCGACATCTGACCGTAACGTCGTATTAGAGTGCGAATGTCCGTCACGTAATCGAGTCCGCGTTCTTTGGGCCGTTGCTTCCGACGGTTGATTTCTTCCACGATCCTCAGCTGATAGTCTGAGCCGACATAGTATAGTTTGAAGTCGTCCAGAAAATCGCTCCATGTGTTCCAGGCGTCCCGGTTGTTGCGCAGCCACTGTAGTGGGGTCCCGCGGAACAGTTCGGGTAGTGCCCTCAGCAGTTGTCCATCTGTAATCCTGTAGCTTGCTTTCAGCTCGGCTACGCGTTCTAGGAACGATACGGGGTCCGCTCTGCCGTCGAAGTGGGTGTTCCATTTTCTTACTGTCTCGCACGTCGGCGTGGTAGCTTCTGTCGAGTGCCTAGGTACGGTTTGGTTCATTACAGTTTGGTTCATATTTACCTCGACGTCGGCGTCTGTGTCAGTGTCTATGTTACTTAGTGGCTCCTGGTTTAGGCGTCGTATCACGTTCACCAGCCGCTGTCGTAGTTCAGGTACGTTGCCGGTGTCGTCTTGACCTATTCCGCTCAGCCGTGCCACCAGATCATCTTTCTTGAGGCTGTATACCCAGCCTACTGTTACTGAGGATGCTTGCGTTCCGTCGTCGGACGGGCCTGCACCCGTGTCTGTGTTGGTTTTATTGTCTGTCGCTTGTAAGTCCCTGTTCGTGAGCGACATCTTGTAACGCGACCTTCGTTTCGGCGTCGCGTTGTGTACTTCTCCTTTTCAATATCTTCGTGTATCGGGCGCCAATCACGTTTCCTGCAATCCGGGAAGGAGGAGTGGGTTGCGGATAGTTCAGACGGGAGTCCAAGGTTCCATTAAGCGAGTTTCAATTATGAATAATCTTTTCTTTTTATTTATGAGACAATATATACAAATATACTACTATGTAAACCTAAACTTATATTTATAATTTATAATTTAATTCACCTGTGCCAGATGACAAACAAAAAAAACAAACAACCGATTATCCTCTTATTCTAATCCCCAAAAAAATAATTAAATGCTTAACCTAAGTTTACCCGTTTATTCTAAGTCCAAAAAATAATAATTAAATGTTTATCCTAAGTTCACCCGTTTTATTCTAAGTCCAAAAAATAATTAAATGTTTATCCCAAGTTCACCCGTTTATTCTAAGTCCAAAACCAAATCAAATTTTTTTCTGTCAGAAAAAAATTGAATTTCTGATTCTAAGTCCAAAAGAAATTAAATTTATTATTCTAAGTTCAAAAAAAATAATTTAATCTATTCACGTTATGTTTCGAGTGTAAAATTTAAATCTAGATACCGTTGATAGACTGAGTCCAGGAGCCGGTCAATCAAGTCTATCTTAGAATCAGAAATTAAATTTATTATTCTAAGTTCGAGAAAAATTGAATTTATGATTCTAAGTTCAAAAGAAATTAAATTTCTTATTCTACGTTCAAAAAATAATTTAATCTATTCACGTTATGTTTCGAGTGTAAAATTTAAATCTAGATACCGTTGATAGACTGAGTCCAGGAGCCGGTCAATCAAGTCTATCTTAGAATCAGAAATTAAATTTATTATTCTAAGTTCGAGAAAAATTGAATTTATGATTCTAAGTTCAAAAGAAATTAAATTTATTATTCTACGTTCAAAAAAATAATTTAATCTACTCGCGTTATGTTTCGAGTGTAAAATTTACACTCACCGTAGTTTTAAATCCAGGTACCGTTGGTAGACTGAGTCCGGGAGCCGGTCTATCGAGTCTATTGCCACTCAGGAGCTAAGTGGTTCGACTTCGGAGCGAATGTCGAATGCTTTTTTATGGCCAAGTTGGCCTTTTTATAGTGCGATTTTGACTTGACAAGTTGAAACCGCGCTTAAAATAACGTTTCACTCGTGTTAGACAGAGAACACCAAGTTCTTCTTATTGTTTTTATTCTTCTTTTTGTTTGTATATTTTGCTACTTACGAATTACCCCCGCCAGCAGCCTTGGCCGTGCGCGCTCGCTCTGCGCGTACGGTCTAACATTTTTAGTTGTAAACAAACAATGAATATAACCCCACAATACAACGTGGCTTTTCTGTACAATGTTATTTTACATTTATAATATAATTACAATTCCAGGTAACATTTTATAATCACAGTATTTAATATTATTTACTCTAAATGTTTGTACCATTTCAGAATACAATGGAATTACAGGAGGTAAAATGTTATAATTGCAGTATTCAACTGTAGTTAATCTACACGTTTGTAATATTTCAAATGATTGTGCTAGACAGCATATACTGACATTACATGAGGTAAAATGTTATAATTGCAGTATTCAACTGTATTTACTCTACACGTTTGTAAAATTTCAAACGATTGTGCTAGACAGAATATAATGAAGTTACATGAGGTAAAATGCTATAATCGCAGTATTTAGCTGTATTTAATCTACGTTTGTAAAATTTCAAATGACTGTGCTAGCCAGAATCTAATGAAATCACATGAGGTAAAATTTTATAATCATAGTATTGAACTCTATTTAATCCAAATGTTTTAAAATTTCAGGTGATATGTGTCGATGTACTATGATCATCGTCACAATATATATATACAGGGTGTAACAGAATAACTATTCCTAATTTTAACTGGAGTATCCTGGGCTCAGAATATGAAGATTTAATGCAAATCACTGAGATAAAATATGGCTCCTTACTGAGCTACAGGGTGTTTTATATAAAAATTTAAAAACTATTTTTGCCCAGTACTTTAAAACTATTTGACGTATCCTTATCATACTTGGCAGGAAATGTAGGTACCGTACACCATACTAAATTATGTTAAATAAAAGTTTCTGGCTACTGCCAGTGGCGTACAACAGGGGCAAGTGAGAGGTTGATCCTTCCTAAATTCTACGCCACTGGCGGAATTGTTATTTTAGCACAATTTTTCGATTCTCCAATACTTGATGTGTAAAAAACATACTCTTCCTTTGTAACGATAAAGTCACAGTTTTTCGAGATATTTAAAGTTAAACATAAGCTGCACCCTTGAGATTTTTTCAAAATTTGCTCAAAAAAATCTGAAAAAATTCAGTAAAATAGAAAAAAAAATTAGCTACATAATAACTAAGTAACTTTTTTCTCTAACTTATTTTGATTTGGCTGTAAAAATTATTGAAAATAAAAAAAATAAAATGCAAAAAATATTAATTTTCAATAATTTTTCCAGCCAAACCAGAATGAGTTAGAGAAAAAGTTACTTAGATATTATGTAGCTAATTTTTTTCTCTATTTTACTGAATTTTTTCAGATTTTTTTAGCAAATTTTGAAAAAATCCCATGGGTGCAGCTTATGTTTAACTTTAAATATCTCGAAAACAGTGAGTTTATCGTTACAAAGGAAGAGTATGTTTTTTACACATCAAGTATTGGAGAATCGAAAAATTGTGCTAAAATGACAATTCCGCCAGTGGCGTAGAATTTAGGAAGGATCAACCTCTCACTTGCCCCTGTTGTACGCCACTGGCAGTAGCCAGAAACTTTTATTTAACATAATTTAGTATGGTGTACGGTACCTACATTTCCTGCCAAGTATGATAAGGATACGTCAAATAGTTTTAAAGTACTGGGCAAAAATCGTTTTTAAATTTTTATATAAAACACCCTGTAGCTCAGTAAGGAGCCACATTTTATCTCAGTGATTTGCATTAAATCTTCATATTCTGAGCCCAGGATACTCCAGTTAAAATTAGGAATAGTTATTCTGTTACACCATGTATATATATAAACCGATGGACCCGAACTAATCGAAACCAGTCAAACAGGTATCAATATTGTAACAAAACAAACTACAAACAATTATTGCTTTACTTGGGAATACTATATATATATATATATATATATATATATATATATATATATATATATGTATATATATATACACAGCAGAAATATACAGCATCAAAATATCATAATCTGTTCAGACTCTTTCAACGCCATACGAAGTATTCCAAATGTTTTCAGTAAAAACAAAATAATACAATATATAAAGTACAACGCTATAAAAAGAGAAAAAATTAATCACCTAATTAAAAAAACGGGCAATAAAATAGTAGACAAAGAAACAAAGATTGCAACTATATTTAACCCCATAACCAAAATGTTCAAAATCAAGAACAATATAAAATCCAAAATAAAAAAAAAATCAAAGAAGAATTGAGACTCAAATTGTTACAACATTAAACTAAGAGAAATAAAAGGAGACATCCAATCTTAAATTTTTCGAGTTTTCGGGGCTGGTATACCATGGTCGATCTATCCTCATCGCAGACGCTTTGCCTTACATACTAAATGGCATCCTCAGTGCACTAGTGATGCCACCTACAATACATGGTAAAATGTCACGGCATACCAGCCTAGAAAATTCTATAAATTCAATGGATATCGGTTGTGAAAGCCTGATGATTATTACATCCAATTTTGGCCCACATTAGAAAACAAAGAACACCAAAGACTAAGAATTGGACACACTCAGGTGATATATAAATTTCTCCAGGATAAAAATAAGCCGTCTATTTTGAAAAGTGTAACATGCCAATAACAGCGAAACATGAGATCATACTCTGTCAAAAATACAACACACAGATAGAAACAAAACACATCGTACACAACATTAAAGATAATCTCAAAAAGACAAACTTACAAAAGAATACCATATACTTTCCAAATAAAATTAATTTAATAAATAAAATATAAATACCAAACTGCAATAAAATACCACATAATATATTAATATCAATATTAACTCAAATTAATGTAACACGAAATCAAATATGCCGTGGTATTATTGACTAAGAGTCGAAGTATGTCTCAAATTTTCTAAATAAATAAAAAAGCAAAAGTTTTCTCTAAATTTTATTGAATTACATCACCTGAAAATTTCCTAATTATTTTTTACTTTCCTTAATTAGCATTTTTAATAATATATAGTTAAGAATTATCTCAAAACCCTTTTGGTATAATTTCACTGTTATATTATTTATACTATTACTTATATTACTTTTAACTTTATTTAAAAAAAAATAATTTTCAAGTTTAACTTTTTTCACATACATTCATATATACACAATCACTCTATGTACCCAACAACCTTCTTCCATTCTGCTGAAACCAGCTTTCTTCAAATATCTGTATTCAGACAAGCAACTTTAGATTCAGCCACATTAATAATAGCTCTTATACAAGTTCTTCTGTTTCTACTACTTGGAAACTTTTGCTCACGCAAAACACTGTCCATCATACCACTCCAACTACCCAACGAATGTCCATTCAAATGTGTAACTTCAAAAATATTTCATATATATTTTTTTAAACAAATGTATATTAGACATTTGCTCAAGATGTCCGAACCATCTTAACTAACTAACACCAACTTTTGCTACATTTTTACTACTTTGACTGCAAGGAAAAAGTAGTATAGTGTTTGGTACGGTGTCTGTAACATTTTCAAAAAAAAAAAAAACTTGTATAGAAATCCTTCATATAGCCTCTAGATGACGAATCTGAACTTAGTTTATGTGGGTGTATGGATGTGCGTCGTCAGCTCGCTCGTCAGACAAAATTTTGTGATCGCAACTCCTCCTAGACGGTTCAACCGATTATAATGAAATTTTGAGGATAAATTTGCCTAGTGCCCAAGATGGTCATGTGGTTTTGGTTTTTTCCAGTGATGCCAACTTTCCGAGAAAAAAATTACTAAAGTTTTTAAAAATTCATTGTGGCTACATTATTTATCCGATTTTGATCAAATTTTCAGAAAAGATTTCCCTAATGCTCCTATTAATTACATAATTTTATTAATATTCAGTGTTGCCAACTTTCCGGGAAAAAAATTACTAAAGTTTTAAAATTTTTATTATGGCCATGTTATTCAACCGATTTTACTCAAATTTTCACAAAAGATTCTCCTAGTATTCATATAATTTATGTAATTTTAACAAAATACAGTGTTGCCAACTTTCCGAGAAAAAAATTAGTAAAATTTTTAAAAATTTATTATGACCATTTTATTTAACCGATTTTAATCAAATTTTCATTAAAGTTTTTTTTAGTGCTTAAATAAATTATGCAATTTTAACAAAATACAGTGTTGCCAACTTATCGAGAAAAAAATCACAAAATTTTTTAAAAATTCATTGTGGCTACATTATTTATTCGATTTTGATCAAATTTTCAGAAAAGTATCTCCTAATGCCCACATAAATTATAATATTATTAAAATACTGTGTTGCCAACTTTCCGAGAAATGTCAAAGTAGTCTATATATGGGTTTATCCATATACTTCTAATCTTGTTTTTTTCAATTTTACACTCATCATACACGAACCAATTTCGTACCAAAATGCTCCTAGTTACACCACATACTCCACGTAAAAATCTTATTTCCACAGCAGGCATTTTTCTTTTATGCTTTTGAAGTCAAACCCAACATTTGCTACCATATATCAAAGTAGGCACCAAAACAGCAATATATATACTCAAACGCGTTCCTTTGGATACATTTCCATTCCTACACTGAAAAAATTTATAGTTTTAAATTCAAAAAATATCGTTTTTGAACAAGTTTTTGAAAATTTGCTTTTGATTTAAAAAAATTGCATGTAAAGTCAAAAATATATAGCAAATCTTACTTTTGAAATATGTTTTTGAAATTATTTTTGAATTAAAAGTAACATACTTTTATTTCAAAAGTATAATTTTTTTAATATAAAAAAATATTTTTTGAATTAACAATTCAATTGTGAATGAAAAACGAATATTTTTAATACAAAAAAGTTTTTTTGATTCGAAAGCGAATTTTTTGATATAACTTAAACGTGTCTACTCTTGTTTAATTATCTATCGCCAGAGTGTGTGTGTGTGTGTGTATTGTATTCTATCAGCTTATTTATCGTTGAAGCGTATGTATAGTTTCTGTGGTACATTTTTAATATATTTTGTGGTTATTTTTATAAATTCTTGAATTTGGTTTATTATATGTATTATCATTGAATAGTATTATGGAAGACTGCTACTTGTTATGTACAGACAACTTGTCAGTGCAGGAAGATAGTGAACTATTGAAGTTTTGTCAAGAATACGACGTTGAAGAAGCATATCAATATTTCATAGGTTAGGTTAGGTAATAATTTGTTATATAAAAATCAGAATATTTTTTTCAAAAATTTGGATCTAGAGTACAAAAATATTGATTTCATTTTCATTTCTAATTTGAATACTAAACATGCAACAATTTTAAAAACAGTTACTTTCAAAGGTATTGATTATAAGAAAAAATATTATATGTCAAAATACATGGGTAAACAATATATAAAATTATATAAAATTTTAGAATTAGTTCTAAATACAAAAAAAAGACTTAAATGTATTAGTAGCAGAAGTGCAAATTAAGTCAGTTAGTACCATAGATCATATATATAAAATGGATACAGTCACAGAGCTTGTACCTGTTTACAACATATTTTCGACATACTGAATTGTAGATATCCTTTTCTAGTTCACGTATGTTGTATAGCTTTATCTCTCTTTAGGTTCGCATTTTGCTTGTATGTAACACATTAGGCACGACATACGTAATAATTAATGTTTTCTTTTTTTGGTTAAAAAATAAAATTGTAAATTATAAATTTTTTTAGATGTAAATAATTTCAATACACTTTTTAACCATTGTTTTTAATTATCTAACACAAAAGAAACAATACGAACAGCTGACAAAAATCACAATTCTAACGAAATAAATAAGATATAAAGCAAAATGGCTTCATACAACTGTCATGTTGTAGTTATGCTGTTGATCTACGCGCTACGTAACATGAATTCATTGCTTAAATTGCCCAAGCGCAGAAGCAAGAACTTAAAGAGAGATAGCTATATTAGGTTTTTACAAAATGAAAAGAGAAGAAAAGAAAAAATATTATCGTTGATTTACAAACATGTTGTAAACACTCTTGGCTATGTGATATATATGGTATAGCTGTATCCATTTTATATTATATGATCTATGGTTAGTACACATTATCAAGCATACGAAATTGGGGATATTAATAATGAAAATAGTTATATTAAAAATATTAATTATTTTAGTAGTCCACCTATGAATTTACATAAAATAGATGATAAAACTTTTTTAGAAATAAGTTTTTGTAAAATTGTTAACCAAATAGTAAAAAGTTATATGAATTTGATATGTTGACTTTTTTCACCCATTAAGAATGTATTTGTATTCAAAAACTGATGCTTTTAATTCAAAAACTGATTTTTTTGATTCAATAACTAAAATTTTTTAAATTTTAGATAATAATTTTTATTGTTAATATTTAAAATGGATTTTTTGAATTATAATTCTAAGTAATAATTTAGAATTACAATTCAAACAATTCAGTTTAAATATTATCAATAAACATTATTATCTAAAATTAAAAAAATTCTAGTTATTGAATCAAAAAACATCAGTTTTTGAATTAAAAAAAGTCAGTTTTTGAATTAAAAAACAAGTGTAGTAAAAACAAATATATAAGGTATTTAAACTAAAAAACACGAGTTTTAAATTCAATAACAGTGCATTTTTGAATTAAAAATAATTGTTTTTAAGTCAAAAACATTCATTCAATTACAATAATTTTTTGATTTAAAAGTATTTGTATTTAATTTAAAAGCAAAATAGCAATCAAAAGATATACTGTTTTTGAATCGAAAACAAATGTTGTTGGAGCATTTTCAAACGTATTTTTTTTTATTTTACCTGCAATTTTTTTGATTTTAAAGTAAAATTTCTTTCAGTGTAGTAAAATTACACAAAGTACACAAAACCTTACAACCAGCATTAACTCTTCTTTCAATGTCACGATCAAGTCGACCATCCTTAAACATTAAACTCCACAAATACACAAATTTATCTACCGCTCTAAACGTGCACTATCAACAGCTACATTACATTCACCACCCCCGGACCCCCTGGGGGCGGCAACGGGGGGCAACTTTGAAATCTTAAATAGAACCCTCTATTTTTTATTGCAGATTCGGATAGACCATTAAAAAGTATGTAAATTTTATTTTGAGACTGTTTTTTATCTTTGATAGATGGCGCTGCAAACAGCATTTTTTTCTCAGTTTATCAGTCTTTAATTTGAAAAAAAAATGTGTAACAAAGTACGATATTCAAATTCTTTTTAGTTCTTTAGGAGGAGGGGGGGCAAGGATCACTGCACCAGATATCCCCCTCGACACCATTAATTTTAAGTTAATGGTTTCGAGGGGGTAACTTTAAGTTAATGGTTTTGAGGGGATATCTGATTCAGTGACTCTTACTTACCCCCCCACCCCACCCAAAGAACTGAAAAGAACTTGAATATCGTACTTAGTTACACCTATTTTTCAAATTGAAAACTGATAAACTGAAAAAAAAAATGCTGTTTGCAGCGCCATCTATCAAAGATAAAAAAAAGTCTCAAAATAAAATTTACATACTTTTTAATGGTCTATACGAATCTGCAATAAAAAATAGGGGTTTTTATTTAAGATTTCAAAGTTGCCCCCCGTTGCCGCCCCCCAGGAAGTTCGGGGGTGGCAAAGTTTTTCGCATCAGATGTCCCCCTCGAAACCATTTACTTATCATTCGGAACATTTTTTTGTCCGATGCAAGATTTTAAAGTTATTGCAAGTGGCGTATTAAAATGGGACACCCAGTACTTATATATATATATATATATATATATATATATATATATATATCTATAAATATGTACACATATATATATATATATATATATATATATATATATATATAGTTATATACATCGCGTAATTTTGAGTAAACTACTCACTTGATTAATCGTTAAACGATGATTAAGGAAAAAACTTTAAGAGACAGAACATATTAATTTTAACATTTAAAAATAACATATAGAGGTAAATTTTCAATATGTCGGAACAATGAAGGAAGTGTGGGCGTAAATAATTAAACAGGCAGCCATGTATACACAGAATCGACCCCTAGTAACAGAACAAGCAAGGCAATTTTCTTAAACTCCACATTTAATGAAACCCCGGCTTTTTAGATCTTTAACTTTAGTGCTCGCAAAATTTCAAAATAACATGAAATAAAAATGCGTCTCCAATCATGTCAAAATAACAAAAATATTTATGGATTTTTAAATAAAACTAGTGACTTAGAAAAATTATAACTACGTTTCAACATACTGCAAAAACTGCTTAAATCCAAATATTGATTTATCACTTTCATATTCAATAGCTTCAACAAAACTAGTTTTTCTAAATTAAAAATAATAAAGAAAAACTACGATCAACAACCAGGCCAGAAAGCGGACTACTCGACTTTGGGCGACTCGACACCGGACAACTTTGCAACGAACAACTCGTTACTAGATATCTCGGTACTAGACCACTCGGAACTAGATAATTCGTCATCTGGACAACTTGGCAATTCGAAGATTTGACACCGAATTATTTGTTAGAATAACAATTTCTGTTACTATAAACTTTAATTATTTGAAAAAAAAAGATAACTTGAAATTTTACAAATGTTTAATATAAAAAATTATATTTGTTTATTTGATAAATTGTAAGGCTCTATTATACAAGATGTTTAGTAAAAGTATGGTAGCACTAAATTTCATATATTTATTTTTTTAACTTTTTTATTATACACCGTTAGTTTAATGCAGAACTAGCCTATATCCCTTTTTTGTTATATTAATATATTTATGAAAAAAATATCATAGAGATGTATAAGTATACGTATTTTCATTACGTAATTAACCTCAGCCTGTATCACAATTTAATTTAGTTTTTCACTATTTAGTGCAAAAATATTCTATTTTAAATATAACAAAAAATAAACTTTAAACCACTGTAGCTGTAACATCGAACAAGAATTGAAACATATAGGTAAACTCATACGTAAACCATATTATCACATAAATACTTAGAAATAAATTTTTTTTTTCCAAATTTGGCAACCTATCCAAAAAAAATTTATAATTATTTCAAACCGTATAAACAGTATATACAAAATAAATTATATATTAATAATATTACCCCCCCCCTCAAATTGGACTAAAATTTTATTTTTTCTTTCGAAAATTATGCATCCTAGAACAAAAGTGTAAATATACCAATATTTTATTTTTTTAAGAGCTATCCACCAATGGCATAACTGTTTTTCTATACGATTTATAAAGTTATCCTTTTGCACTCCTAACATTTCGGGTTAGTACAAAAGAATCATCGGTTTTGACGAAGCTATATTTCATTTAGTATTACAGATAGAACAGTAAATGATATGTCTATAGATAGAGACAATACTCTAGTTTTAGCGCATTACAAATGTTCAATGTGGGCTCCTCGAGTCACACGGCAGATGTCGCACCGATAGTCCAGTTCAGCCCATACACGCTGCAATGTGTCTCGGTCGATACTGTTAACAGCATCAGTAATGTTTTTTCTGAGTTCACCCAGTGTTGTAGGTAGTAGTGGTACACAAACCGTGTCTTTAATGTACCCCCACAAATAAAAATCACACGGTGTAAAATCAGGATAATTGGGAGGCCACGCAAACAATTCCAAATCTCATTCAGCACAACGTTGTGCTGAAGATAAGAAATAATTTATTTAAATATTTTCTTGTATGATTCTAGTACATGATTCCAGAATCATATGAAAAAATTTATTATTATTTGTTTTCTGCTTTTAGGTACTTGTCTAGAAACTAAAAATGTACAAACTGGAAGTACTATCACATACGGTATAGATCAAATAAATCAATAAAAAAAAAATTAAGTAAACTTATATTTGTAAAATAAATCGAAAAAAATTATTTGAAAAGTTATATGAAAAATTTTTCGAAAGATTTTTTTTTTGATGAAGACTTAGGTTAATTATATCAATTAGTAATAAATATTAATACAGAACCAGAACTTAAAGTCGTTTAATTTTAATTAGTGCTGTCAATATTTGAATAAATTGGATCCGGATATCCGGATTCAAAAAGATTCGGATATCCGAAAATCCGATTCTCGGATAATTTAAGATCCGGATGTGAGATCCGGATCTGAGATCCGGAATCGATATTCGGATCTGAGATCCGGAACCGCAATACGGATCTGAGATCCGGAACCGAAATACGGATCTTAGATTCGAATCCGATATTCGAAACCGCTATTTAGATCTGAGATTCGGATCCAATATCCGAAACCGATATTCGAATCTCAAATTCGGATCCGATATCCGGAAGCGATATTCGGATCTGAGATCCGGATCTTAGATTCGGATTCGATATTCGGTTTTTAGATTTGGATGATATATTTGAAATGCGTAATCTAACAATTATACAAAAACTGGTATTGTATTTTTATTTCTATTTAGTTTTACTATCTATAATAAAGTTTATAATTTTAGTAATTTATTATATACATGTTTTATTGGAAAATATAGAGTGTTTTATATAAAAGTAAAATTTGGTTTAACAAATAGATATATTAAAATAGTTATTCTGTCTTGTTATGTCTATAACTTCAATAATTTACTATACATTTGTGATGTAATATAGACATGCACTCATCATACGTTTATTGATAAAGTGTAGAAAGAGACAACTTATAATAATATATGCGTAGCTATAATCAGGCGCAGTTATTTGTGTTTAAATTTTTGCAATGTTTACGTTAAGATATTATAAAATCTTTTGTTCAGTATTTTTGTGTTGTTGTTATTATATCACTGTTATAGTGTGGTTATGGTGTGCTATACGCTATATTTTACTAGATTATTCAATTATAGTTTAAAAAAATTAAAATATTTCTGAATTATTAGATGAACCAAATGAGTTAGTATTTGAATTGTATAATATGTAACAAATTTAAATAAATAACTTAAATAATTTGTTTAGTAATTTTATAAATATTAAAAAATAGATACATCTTTCAATAAACACAATAGTATATCATAAATTAAAACTTAATGTAGTTTATTATAGAAGAAGTATTAAATGTTTGCTTTATTTTTATTCAAAAACATAAATTGTCTGACTTGAGAGTTTACATTTTGAAGGGCGTAATGTAAACATCTATGGAACAAAATCAGAATATTATTCTATAGTTAGTAGTTACATAAATAAATAATACCTTACAAGCAGCATTTATTTAAAATTAACTATAGTATACTAAAAAGTTAAAAACGATGATATGAAATACAAACAAACAAAGACAATCATACCACAAATAATACAGCGTCCCTTACCAACCACATAGTGCTACAAAAATTAAACATTTGTATATGTTAAAAAAAATATTTTTAATATTTTTAATTACCGTGTTATATTTAAAATGTATATATATTTAATTTTTTTGTCTGGATAAGAATGTTTGTTGAAAGTTGATTTCTGGTTGAATAAAAAGATTTTGTGCCACACTCTTATTGGGTACATGGTTTGATTGTATATAAATATATATATATATATATATATATATATATATATATATAATTTTCAATGTTTATTTGTTATGCAATATAACTTTGATATATAAAGTATAATACGAGATAATTATTTGCTAAAACTCAGTTCATACAATTTGCATATAATATAATTAATATCATAAATTGAACAAAAATAGATATTGCAAATACAATATTTTCTTACCTGCGAACCATGTAGATAAAATTAAAAAGACAGTTGAGAATCGACATAAGTAAATCGGCAATACTTAAGTTAACTAAGAAGTAATTTGTTACGCTTCTCATTCTGCAATGTGCTGAAAAATAACAGAAAGATTTTCAGAGTGTTTGCTATAGTCGCATATGTATTGCCGTTTCATAATTTTTCAAGATCTAGTAATGTAATTATTTAATATATTAACAAAACCATTTAAAATTCGTAAAATTAATTTTAAATATTATTATCAACAACATTAATTTAATAGATAAAACCCTTTTACTTATTTAAGAAACAGGTGTAAAACTCTTTCGTATACTCATAAAAAAAAACTACTAATATATAAATATACTATAAATTATAATTATTAATACAATCTCATCCATTTAAAAATTTAGATTTAATATTGGACAACGAACTAATGTTTCCAATATACGAGATATGACCCACTCACAAAATATTTGTCATCATATTTGGTTTAATATACACAAATGATTTACATTAAATTTTATAAAATCTAATTTGAATTTGTTTTCTCACTCTACCTCGCTCCCCCCCAATGCTTGTTCACTATTTTGTCCTAAGGCACCTAGCCACCCTAGTTCTCACAAATAAAATAGAAATGGATATGTATTTTCCAAATTTTTTATCGCAAATCACTCGGAGTTTTGATGATTAAATAGACATGGATGTGTACTTTCCAAAATTATGTTCTCCGGAAAAACGACCTAAGTGCCCATAAGTCATTATTGCACCCAGCGACTCAATTACAATATTAAATCAACAAAATGTTAAAATTTGTAATGCGTAACATAAATGTCACTATACGAATACGGAGGGAGCGGACAGCACCGGATAATACTTGCAGAGTGGGTTACAATAAAGTGGATTTTTAGAATTGATTCATTTGCACGCGCTGTTGTTTTGTGTTGTTGCTGTTGTTTTTATAGTCAGCGTGATTAACTATAATATAATAGATCTGTTCGACTGACTATCTTGCATTTTGCGGTAAAACGCCGCCGTAAATAATGCAGCGAATAAAATAACAAAAATTGACGTAGCAAAAAACAGTAGACGCAAAGGCGCCAATCGAACAGGACTAATAGAAGTAATAAAATACAACATTAAATATTTGTTTCAATGATCACTAATTTTAAAATAATTTTCATTAATTTCATGTTTTTTTTTTGTTTTATATGTAATTACTAGCTGGCCCGGCAAACGTTGCCTTGCCTTTATTTTAATGTGTATATTAAATTTTTTATGAATTTTTTTTTGTATTACAAAAATAAATCAAATTACATTTCTCATATTATAATTATTTTCAATTTATTTGGAATCAATTTCTTTCACACTTTTCTATATTTTTCCTGCCCCACCCCCGGGGGAGGGGGGCTACGCCCCCCAGGGCCCTAGAATCCTTTGCGGGAGTGTACTAAACAACTTCCCAAAGTTACAAATTTATTTATTTATTTATTTATTTATTTTTATTTTATTGAGTTTGGCTAAACGGAACCCCATTGATCAGCTATCGACCGGGGTTAAAAAATATAAAATGCTATTAAAAAGTAGGGGTTGGTGGTAGGAGGGCTTAGGACTAAATGTATTTGTTAATGGCACACCATAAAAAAATAACCAAAAAAAAAATTGTCTAAAGAATGAAATTTTTTTTAGGGTGAGCCACCCTTAACACTTAGGGGTATAAAAATTAGTTATAAACCTATTCTCATACCTACTGAATATACATATAAAATTTCATCAAAATCGGTCAAGCCGTTTTGGAGGAGTATAAACACTAAAACTGTGACACAAGAATTTTATATATTAGATTTTTTAATTTAATCAAAAATATATTAATCTATTCAGAAAATATAAGGAATTTAAGTATGATAAATTTGACGATAGTTGCTATTTGAAGCCATTAATAATAAAAAGTAAAATATGGAAAGAAGTAAACCATTATATTATTAAAATTTACTTAAAATTTCATATTAATATAATAAATAATTCTCAATATAATGACTCGCTAAAAACTCGATACATAAAATTTGCAGTGTAACGGTAACAAAAATAAGACATCTTAAAACTATTTTTGAAATATATACTTAGTTAAATTATTAAAGATAAATTTATTAAGGTAATAATTATTATTATTTATAAAAGTGTCTTACCGGTGACGATCCAAATAACAATTATATTGCCGCCAATAGCAACAATAAGCATAATGGAGAAAACAGTAATCCAAGCGAATTGAGCCCAAAAGTACATTTCATATTTATCATCCTCTGCAGTAGATGTACTTGTAGATACTACTGATGATACTTGTTCCACTTGTAAATTATATTCGTCATATTTAGATTTATAGCTCATGCCAAAAAAAGTATCATTCGATATAATAATCTGGAAAAAAAAATTATATGTATTTCTCACAGCAAAAAAATTGGTTGGTGCTCAAACTTGGTTTTAACATAATTCAACTATCATAAAAGTAGAACAAACCAATGAATTGAAACACCTAAAAACAGAGTTTGGAGTACTATAGTCATTATGTTATAAACGTACTTTACTAAATTTTGTTACAACATATATATTATCATATTTATCATAACATTATTCTAATAACCAAAATAGGACAATGTAACAATCTATATAGAAATTTACAACCGTTATTTGATATGCACATTAAAATAACGTATTAAACATGAATTTATTAAATAAAACAACCTAACAAATTAAACAAATTAAACGTTACCTAATCTAATATTAATAATGTAATATAGGACATTTGAACAAATAAATGTTCGTATTGTCTTGTGAAATTTAATATAATAACACTCAAAAATATTGAGATTTTATATTTTTTATCCCCAAATATTTCACAAAGAAAATCAGTCATTGACTCGGCTGTTAGGCTATGCATCAATGACTGGCTAATTTTAACCGTAGACACGTGTTTCGGTCTTTAGGACCTCATCAGTACGGTGCTCTGATCAGTTGCTGAATGGCAACTGATACCGGTGTTAGTTCTGGCTGCCTTTTTATGGCAAGTACTTTAAACCAATAGCGGAGAGTAGTAACTAAATACCACTAACGCCATCTACACATTAATGCGATAAGCAAGTATAATATAATGTAATATAGAACATTTGAACAAATAAATGTTCGTATTGTTTTGTGAAATTTAATATAATAACACTCAAAAATATTGAGATTTTATATTTTTTATCCCCAAATATTTCACAAAGATAATCAGTCATTGAATCGGCTGTTAGGCTATGCATCAATGACTGGCCAGTTTTTTCGGTCTTTAGGACCTCATCAGTACGGTGCTCTGATCAGTTGCTGAAAGGCAACTGATACCGGTGTTAGTTCTGGCTGCCTTTTTATGGCAAGTACTTTAAACCAATAGCGGAGAGTAGTAACTAAATACCACTAACGCCATCTACACAATAATGCGATAAGCAAGTATAATATAATGTAATATAGGACATTTGAACAAATAAATGTTCGTATTGTCTTGTGAAATTTAATATAATAACACTCAAAAATATTGAGATTTTATATTTTTTATCCCCAAACATTTCACAAAGATAATCTTACTTGCTATTGGTTTAAAGTACTATTGGTTTAAAGTACTTGCCATAAAAAGGCAGCCAGAACTAACACCGGTATCAGTTGCCTTTCAGCAACTGATCAGAGCACCGTACTGATGAGGTCCTAAAAACCGAAACACGTGTCTACGGTTAAAACTGGCCAGTCATTGATGCATAGCCTAACAGCCGATTCAATGACTGATTATCTTTGTGAAATATTTGGGGATAAAAAATATAAAATCTCAATATTTTTGAGTGTTATAATTTTAATAAGTTATCTATTCTAATGATTCCTTTTACTGACATGTATTTATTACATCAGGCTATTTACACAACCTCACGTGCAAATAGCTTAAATTGCAATTTTTATTATTTGGCATATATTGACATATTTAATATACACCCCAATTAATTAATATTACATCATAGCAGCCGATTTCTTTAGAATATTTACATAAAACGGAAATTTGATGACCACTTGTGACAAAATATATTGCAACATTAAAAAGTAAATACACAAAGAAAATTCATTTACACGATATACAGGAATTAGGTTTTTATTATTAAACGTTAAATATTTTGAAACATTAGCCATTTGAAACAGTTTTGTTTACAGTAATACTAATTATTATATTACAGTAATAAATTATGTGAAACTGAGTCCACATCAGTAAAAATTTATGCATTCAGCACAAATTTGTTCCTGCGTTAACAAATTTATGAGAGTGTAAAAGTGTTCACCGTATAATAGCGTAGACAAAACAAATTACCACATTCAACACAAATGAATCGTTCTATAGTGTGAACGTATTTTTTAGATATTTTGATAAATACGTTGGTTCTATCTATTAATTAAATTTCTCATTTAAATTTACTAATAATATTGTGTAATTATGTGTAATTAATAAAAATAAAAATAACAGGTAATATTGTGCAACAAATGTTCGTAAATAAACTAATTATCTCTCACGCATATATTGATCGAGAAAATAAAGTTGTAGAATTGTTAAATATCGAATTTTTAATTATAATAAAACAGATATTGAAACTAAAACTTTTTTCAAATTTAATTAGTTCTTAAAAGTTTGTACTATATTATAAATACGTATATTCCATTCTTTAAATAAAGAAAGTACTGACACAACTTTTACGGAAATAGAAATATTAGAAAAAAATTAATAAAAGAAAACTAATAGCCATAACTCTAGAAAGAATAAATAGAAAAGTAGAAACAAAAAAATTCTGCCAAGTCAAACAGAAACATTCAAGGACTAAATCTTCTATCTCATATTAAAATCTATTATGTTAGATATCCAATAGAATCATGCATACAAAACGTACTACAATGCCACAACTGTTTAAGATACGTCCATATAAAAACAATGCAATTTCTTCCTGTGCTAGATATAGAGGTGTTCTTAAAAAGAGAATTTGCATTCCTATAAATCCAAAAAGATATGATTTATTGCAAATCTCATAAACACGACTTAACCAATAAATCATGTAATGAATATGTTTCCAAACAGAAATTGTGAAAGTACTAGCATATCAATTAATTTTCCATAGAAAAACAATTTAGAAAATTAAAAGTAAATAAAAGAGAGAAGTATAGTTATCTATAGTTATATATAGTTATATATAGTAATTATACACAACAACATGAAATACAAAAACCACAAAACATATTTTACTAAAACATTCACACAAAAAAACTTTAGATTTACAATAAAAATGACATATCAATTAATTTTCTATAGGGAAGTAATTTATAAAATTAAAGGTAAAACATTGAAAAGTATAGTTATAACCAACACACAAAACACATTACCGACAAAACTACAAAATATACATAACAACAAGAAATACAAAAAATCACAAAACACAAAAACATTTTACTAAAACCTTTACACAAAAAAAAGCTTAGCACAAAACACATATTCAGAGATTAATTGAATAATATGTATCCAAATAGACAAGGCACGCATGTTTTCAGAGAGAAAACAATAATTCGGAAATTTTAACATTAATAATTAACATGCTCTATTAAATCATAAATGATAATAATACAGCAAGACTACATTTTAACATATTTTTAAACAACTTCAACACATTTTTCATTGATACCCCAAATGTAAATAAAATTTTGCAATGGAAGAGTTATTTACTTAATTCAAATAGAAAAAATTTCGAAAAATAATAATAACAAACATGGCCTAAAAAATTAAAAATTAAATTAAATTTTTTTTATTATAGTTCTAAATGACCTGACTACTATATAGAAGTAGCAATAAGCCATAAACTTATAAATACAGATGATTCCGCTAAATTGGGCCACCGCTTAATTGGGGCAGCCGCTTATTTGGGCCAAATTTCAAAGAACAGAAACCAAACCAAGGAACCAACAGTTTTACATGTTTAATTGGGACAACATTCCGCTTAATTGGGCCAGTAAATTTAAGATCACAGTACATATTATGTTACAAATATTCACAAGAAAATATATTTACAAAAAATTTAATATGATACGCTTTATATTTTTTTGATTCCCAAGATGGAAAATTATATTTAAAAAACTAGCAAATATCAATTAATTACATTAGTATCGTGCGCTGTGAACTTTATTCCCAACACATTCATTCACGTTTACGATATTTACAAAAACAAAAGACAGACTACACTTGACATATTTTTGCATTGAATTAAAAATGTACGTAGCTATTTATTATTTTATTTTGGAATTTATTATTATTTTTTCTTGAAAGTTTAAATTTTTTGGTTATATGTAGTTTATAGTTTTGTCCAAGAATTTATAAAATAAAATTATTGAAAGAAAAATATGGATTGTTTAATTTTATGTAAAATTCGCTTAATTGGGCAGCCGCTTAATTGGGCCAAAATGCTCTAGTCCCGATGTGTCCCAATTAAGCGAAATTGACTGTACTTGTAAAATTTGCTGAGTGATTTACAAAACTATATTTAAACAATAGTACATTAAATTGTCGGTTCCTGAATTTTTGTACGCACTTTAACAAATATATTATAAACAAATCGTCATAACTAAAAAATCGTTACAAACTTCTTGGAGCAATAAGCCATAAATACTTATAAATACTTGTAGAATTTGCTGATGGATTTACTAAAATATGATTAAACATTAGTACACTAAGTTGTCGGTGCCTGAATTTTGGTAAATCCATAAACAAATATATATATATATATATATATATATATATATATATATATATATATATATATATAATATATTTATTCGAAATTTATATCCATTTTCTTCTTACTAAAATTTGTTTATATTTGTACCGAAATTCAGGAACCAACAACTTTGTGTTCTGTTGTTTAAACATCTTTTAGTAAATCAGTTAGCGAACTTTCTAAGTTTTTATAGGTTTATGGCTTATTGCCGCCCCCACAAAGCCTGTTACTTATTTTTGATTATTGCAAGTTGTTCATAATATATTTCTATGCATGTATGCAAAAAAATTGGTTACATACAAGTAAATTTGTGGTAGTCATTGCAATTTTACTGTTTCAACAATAATGGCCATTATAAGAATGTGTTGCTATCTCAGTGTTGCTGTTCTCATACCAGTATAAAAAATATGCAGAAATAAAATACAATAAAGAAGTTGACATACTCGTAAAAATAACTATAAAAAATTAATAACTTCAGGTTAAATTTATATGAAACATTTCCAGAATATAGATAAGAACTAAATAATAAATATTATCAGAACGAAATTATTGTATTGTAAGATATATAAGATACGCAAAACTTCAACCACAACCACCTGTAATGTGTTGGTTAAAAAAAAATTCGTAAAGAGCGAACATAGTGTTTATATGTAGAGCTAAATTTAGACATGACTGTTTTGAATAATTTCTGTAGACGAAAGTCCACATAATTGGAAACAGAACAGAACAAAAAAGAATGTCTATAATTATATCAACAAAAAAAAAATTTGATATAATAATAGCAAAATCAATAGAAAATGTCCACTACCATATATTAACAAAACATATTACTTAAAACAAGATTAGAAGTATATGGGTAAACCCATATATAGACCACTTTGACATTATCACATAAATGATAAGAAATAGGAATAAAAAAAATTTTCACCGAAAGTCGGCAACATTGTATTTTGATAATGTATAATATTATAGGCGCTAAATGTATCTTCTGTAAAAATTTGATTAAAATCGGATAAATAATGCGGGCATAACAAATTATTAGAAAATTATTAATTTTTTTTTCGGAAAGTTGGCAACACCGTATTTTAATAAAATTATAATTTATGTGAGCACTAGGAGAAACTTTTCTGAAAATTTGATCAAAATCGGATATGAATTTTTTTAAATTTTGGTAATTTTTTTCTCGATAAGTTGGCAACACTGTATTTTGTTAAAATTGCATAATTTATGCGGGCACCAGGAAAATTTTTAGTAAAAATTTGATTAAAATCGATTAAATAACGTGGACATAATAAATTATTAAAAATTTTAGTAATTTTTTTCTCAGAAAGTTGACAACACTGTATTTTATTAAAATTACGAAATGTATGTGGGCACTAGGTAAATCTTTCCTGAAAATTTGATCAAAATCGGACAAATAATGTAGCCATAATTAATTTTTAAAAACTTTAGTAATTTTTTTCTTGTAAAGTTGGTAACACTGTATTATATTAAAATTAAGTAATTTATGTGGGCACTAGAGGAATCTTTCCTGAAAATTTGATCAAAATTGGATAAATAATGTAGCCACAATGAATTTTTAGAAACTTTAGTAATTTTTTTCTCGGAAAGTTGGCATCAATGGAAAGAACCAAAACCACATGACCATCTTGGGCACTAGGCAAATTTATCCTGAAAATTTCATTAAAATCGGTTGAACCGTCTAGGAGGAGTTGCAATCACAAAATTTTGTCTGACGACCGAGCGAGCGAGCGACCTGACGACGCACATCCATACACCCACATAAACTAAGTTCAGATTCGTCATCTAAAAGCTATATGAAGGATTTCTATATACAATTTTTTTTTTGAAAATGTTTCAGACACCGTACCAAACGCTATAGCACTTTTTCCTTGCAGTAAAAGTGGTAATAAACAGCTTTACATTATAATTCTGTATCAATTTTTACCACTTTGACTGCAAGGAAAAAGTGGTATAGCGTTTGGTACGGTGTCTGTAACGTTTTCAAAAAAAAAATTTGTATATAGAAATCCTTCATATAGCCTCTAGATGACGAATGTAAACTTAGTTTATGTGGGTGTATGGATGTGCGTCGTCAGCTCGCTCGCTCGCTCGCTCGGTCGTCAGACAAAATTTTGTGATCGCAACTCCTCCTAGACGGTTCAACCGATTTTAATGAAATTTTCAGGATAAATTTGTCTAGTGCCCAAGATGGTTATGTGGTTTTGGTTTTTTTCAGTGATGCCAACTTTTCGAGAAAAAAATTACTTAAATTTTTAAAAATTTATTGTGGCTACATTATTTATCCGATTTTGATCAAATTTTCAGGAAAGATTCCCCTAGTGCCCACATAAATTACATTAGTTTAATATAATACACTGTTTGCCAATTTTCCGAAAAAAAAAAATTAATAATTTCCTAAAAATTTGTTATGCCCGCATTATTTATCCGATTTTAATCAAATTTTTACAGAAGATACCCTTAGCGCCTATAATATTATATATTATCAAAATACAATGTTGCCAACTTTCGGTGAAAATTTTTTTTATTCCTATTTCTTATTATTTATGTGATATTGTCAAAGTGGTCTATATATGGCTTTACCCATATACTTCTAATCTTGTTATTAATAATCAACGTTTCGGTGTACTTAACCTACAGAACTACAACCTAAAGCCGTTTTAATTTAATATAATGAGGTTTGAATTTTTTTGATTTGTTAAAACATATTGAGTTTTAATAAAATATTTAAGAATAGTGAAAATATAATATAAATATTATAAAAATAAAACAATAAAAGATGGATTAATTATTTTGCAAAAATAGCAAAATATAAACTAATAATTCAAAAAAAAATAGCTTTCTTAAAATGTTTATATCCATGTTAATTTGTGCACTTCTAAAAAACAGTTTCTTTAACTACAGTTTTAGTTGAAATTTATCGTATAAATTAGATCAAAATAAACGAATTATATAAACGTTAGTTTAATTTAACTTACTTGAGTGTAATTAGGCTTGGTGCCTTGATTTTATAGTACTTTTAAGTAATCAAACTTTAGTACTGCCAGTAACAAAATTAGCAACTCTTCTTGAAATAATGAATAATGATCAAAAATTATAAATTTGTATTGTAAACTTTTGTTTGTTTATGAAATCCGAAAATTGTAACAAAGTATTATATTTTTAACATAATTTATAATTCTATACAAATTAAGATATATTTACACATAGGACGTAAAGTGCCTAAAAAGTTCTAATGCTTTGTTCGCGTCACTCGTCATGCGCTTGACGAAAAGGTACACTGTTTACCAATGAGTATCAACTTTGAATATAGTATCACGGATTAGCTGATTATTGAACTGTCTGTGTATAATTAGGCCTTTATTATCTATTTTTTGAATTAAGTATGACAAATTTCTTCGACAAATAGCCTAGGGTCTAGTCAATTACGTTTAAAAATTGTGATACAATACGACATGAGTTAATGTGGTCAGCGATATCAAAAAACTATCTAGTTAATTTAATTTTGTAAAATACAACATTCTGGGTAGTAATAACTAACAATTAAAAAAAATTGGAAACGTATGATTAAACTCATATTTAGACAACTCTGATATATATGTTATATACTGAGTGTCTGTTTTTAAAATTTTACTAAAATCGAATAACCAATAAATTCAGTAAAAATTAATTTAATATTTTTCATAACTTTCCTCAAAAATTAAAACTTTAGTTTTGCAAAATTAGATTTTGTTATTTTTATTAAATTAAAACAAAAACTGCATTAAAGTTTTGTTTGTAATTAGATAAACAATAAAGCTAAAATAAAAATCTGAAAGTTGACAAAACTTCAATTCTTAATAAACATTTAATTTTATAAACATTTTTATCAACATTAAATGAATCTGCTTTAAAATTTTAAGTAAAATTGTATAAAACGTGCTGATTTTTCTTATATTTTTTCTTCTAAAATAAGAAACAATATAATTTTTTTTAAATAAAAATCTGATATGTAGTTAATTTTTGTTAATTACCTAAAGTTGGGCA
Source organism: Clivina fossor (assembly GCA_963966155.1). Taxonomy (NCBI): domain Eukaryota; kingdom Metazoa; phylum Arthropoda; class Insecta; order Coleoptera; family Carabidae; genus Clivina; species Clivina fossor. The sequence goes on from OZ014554.1 coordinate 10,365,893, forward strand.
CAACACAAATAGAAAATTATTAAATTTTTGTCGGTAACAAAAAAAATCATAAAAATAATAAAATGAAGATAAAAATAGATTTGAATATCTAAAAATTGGTAAAAATATGTAAAATAATATTTATTGTTTTCGAACGTTAACAAAATTGCAAATTTTACTAATTTTTTGATGGTGGCAAAAGTAAAAACCTGTAATTTTTACTAGTAATAAAATCTGTCCTGAAAATATGAAGGAAATCAGTTAAATAACGAAAACAAAATAAAATGTCTAAAATTTTATATATTGCTTGAAATGGTAGTAGCCCTAGAAAAAATAAAATTATGTGGTTATTATGAACACCAAAAGAATCTACTATAAAAATTTGATAAAATCGTATATAGTATATCGAAATAGTATATATATAAAAACATTCTTGCAATCCAAGATTAAAATTATACAATTCCCTTGAACAGTAGCGTGCCGCACATAGACTTAAAGTACGGGCATACACAGCTAATTTTGCAGCAAAGCATAATAATAAGCTGAGATAATTAGGTTGCATGACTTGGGAATTCTAGTGCAATCTATAAAGTTGCGACGGCAGTAGAGCTGCTTGCAAAGCTTTTAATGCTGCCTATAATTTAAAAGTAGCCTAGTGTGACTGATATTTTTACATAGTCGCAAAAAAAAATATCTATTTGAGTGAAACTTTTGTTGCGACCTCAATTACAGTTTTTAGACAGACGGTGCGAGCACATTAGTTTTATGTCAAAAATGTACCTAAATTATTACTACATTAATAAAGCAAAAAATAAATGGATTTGAGATTGTTAAAAATACTACAAAATAATTTACATATACATGTAAACTAAAATGTTTCATCTAAAATATTCTAAAATCGTATGTTTTGGTAGTAAACAAGCTCTTAATTTCAGTTTAAAATTTATTTGATAGCATTCTTAAATGTTTATGCAAACTTTGATGCCCATATAGCAAAACTCTTTGTACTCATACTTATGTTTATATCTTTACTTTTCTTAAATTTACTTATATTATTAAAAACATCAATAAATTTTAATATCAGTACAGTATAGTGCAAAACAATTGCTATAGCAACTGCACTAAATCATTATCCATCATCGTATATACGAAAATTAAAACGCAATATGAAACGATTACAACTAATATACTAACACAAAAGTTGCAATATATGATGAAAAAAAGTAGATACAGTAAAAGCACCAAAATATGTGTGAATAAATCTACAACTTTTTTTAGTTTTGCAACATTTTTATACTTTGCAGCACAAAAAAATGCGTGCAATACGCTGCTTTCGGTCTATGTGTGAATGCGATATGCAACTTTTGCTTCCACAGTAAAAAAGTTGCGCAACAATAATAGCTGCGTGCGCCCTTAGCTCTACTGCTCTAAAATATAAATGCGGGCTAAGAATGATAGGTTCCTTCCAAATTTGTTATAAACCAAAAAATAAAGAAACGTAGAAAAGCTTATGCGCTTTGTCGATAACCTATATACGATGAACACAGACAAATGATAACATATGGTAAATGTGCAAATGGTAACGAGTAATGAGCATGCAACTGTGAGCAGTTAAACCTATTTAATAAATAAATACATATACACCCATGCATAAAAAATCAATCCATGTAACCAAAAGAGTGTGGCACAAACTCTTTCCACTACCCCGAAATCAGTTTCCCCCAAACATTCTTATTCATACAAGCAACTTTGGCTTCATCCACATTAACAATATCTTTTATATATTCTTTTCTATTCCTACTAATTAGAAAATTTCGCTCACGCAATACACAACAAACGTATATCTTCAAAATCATTCACATAGATTCTATTAACCAAACACTCATTAGATTTTCGCTCAAAATTAGCGAACCATCTTAATCGACTAACACCAGTTTTTGCAGCAACATTTTTTTCAATTTTACATTCATCATACGCTAACCTATTTTGTACTCGAATCCTTCTAGTTACACCACATATCACACTTAAAAATCTTATTTCCAGAGCAGTCATTTTTTTCTTTTGTTTTTGCAGCCAAACCCGACATTCATTACCATAAATTAACAAAGGCACCAAAATAGCATTTTATACACTGAAACGGGTTTCTTTGGAAATATTTACATTGCTAGCAAAAGTTACCAAAGCACCCAAAATTTTATAATCAGCATTAACTCTTCTTTTAATATTATGGTAAAAGCGACAAATCTTAAAACTATCCAAATATGCTGTTGCGAAATAAATATGAGAAGTTATAAAGAATGTGTAAACAGCTTGTGTACATATTCAGAGGCAAACTGCGTCAAGCCTAGAAACGACTAGAACATTCTTTTCAGAAATCTAGAAAAGACTAGTAGCTTAAAGCAGACCTATATAAGCCACGCGTTGCTAGCAGCCAGGCAGTAGCAAGCCGAGATGTTATATTGAAAAGTGCTAAGTGAATACGAGCTATCGTTGTGCGGGCTTCGTTGACATAAATTGTTATATAAATTATAAAGGCTTCGCTCGGCCGGTTTGACATAAAATATTAAGTAATATTTATTCGTATTCTTGTATTAAACATTTAACCATTATTACTATAAACATTTAACCATTATTACTATATATATTTAACCATTTATTATTATACGTATTATATCTTTGTAGTGTTTAGTAAACTATTTTATTTTATATCTTTAAATATATTTCTAGTTTTAGTTAATTTAAGTGTTGTGTTTATTTTTAACCGATTTCACCTAGTGCGAACTTTAAACACGTTACAACTGGTGTCAGGTGTAAGGGGTGAAATTGTGTGTAAAATAATATTTAATATAAAATAATTATATTTAATAATATTTAAAATAAATCGGATAATAATATTTAATATAAATACAATTTAAAATAAATAACTACATTTAATAATAATTTAAAATAAATTACTATATTTAATTTCGATTCCTAAACTATTGTGTATTCAAAATGGCATCAAGAAAGTTATTGTTAAAAGATTTAAAAGTGGAAGAACTAAAAAAAGAATTGGAAGAAAGAGATTTAGATACCAGTGGTAAGAAAACTCTACTCAAATCACGATTGCAAGAGGCAATGACAGCAGAAGGATTTAATTCAGAAGAATATTTGTTTGAGTTTCCGTTGGAAATAAATCAGCTGGTTAATTCATTAAAAAATGATTTAACGGAAAAATTAACGGAAAATAATAGGAAAATAGAAGAAAATGTTAGTTCGTTGAAAAATGATTTAACGGAAAATAATAGGAAAATAGAAGAAAATGTTAATTCGTTAAGAAATGATTTAACGAAAAATAATAAAAAAATAGAAGATAATGTTAATTCGTTAAAAAACGAATTAACAAATAAAATAACAGAGAGCAACACGAAGATTGAAGAATTTAATGAAAAAGTTCTTAGTATGAGTAATGAAATAGAAGCATTAAAAGAACAAATGAAGAGTCGTGTTTCTACATCCAGTGATAAGCCGAAATCAGAAAAGAATGTTCTAGTCGTTTCTAGGCTTGACGCAGTTTGCCTCTGAATATGTACACAAGCTGTTTACACATTCTTTATAACTTCTCATATTTATTTCGCAACACTGCCCCCCCCCCCTTAGGAGTGTTCTGTCCCAGAGCACTTGCGGGGTTGTGTCGGAATCGGCATGCTAGGCCTTGTCTACACTGTCCTGTTTGGAAAAAGTAGCAGTCCACCGTTTTTTCCGTTTTTGCCGTTTGGATGGGATTATAACAGCAAACGAGGATGGCGATTCCGGTGTCTCGGAAAATTGTTTCCAGCATGTTGCAGACTATCCTCCAGTTGAGTCCATCAAGGCCACAGCCTATTTTTGGGATCGCGAGTTTCTTCACATCGTCCTTCACTAGTAGCTCGCGCAGCACCAACAGGGAGTCCCATAGCGTTTGATAGCTAAGTCTCTGCTGGGACAATTCTTTCGTCACCAGGTAATATATTTGCCGACGCCACTTACGCAGGGACAATGTACCTCCAACAGTGGGTAATTGGGATTTCAATTCGTCGATTCCCCCATATTTCTTGCGAAAGACCGAGGCAATTATATTACCTGGTGACGAAAGAATTGTCCCAGCAGAGACTTAGCTATCAAACGCTATGGGACTCCCTGTTGGTGCTGCGCGAGCTACTAGTGAAGGACGATGTGAAGAAACTCGCGATCCCAAAAATAGGCTGTGGCCTTGATGGACTCAACTGGAGGATAGTCTGCAACATGCTGGAAACAATTTTCCGAGACACCGGAATCGCCATCCTCGTTTGCTGTTATAATCCCATCCAAACGGCAAAAACGGAAAAAACGGTGGACTGCTACTTTTTCCAAACAGGACAGTGTAGACAAGGCCCAGCATGCCGATTCCGACACAACCCCGCAAGTGCTCTGGGACAGAACACTCCTAAGGGGGGGGGCAGTGTTGCGAAATAAATATGAGAAGTTATAAAGAATGTGTAAACAGCTTGTGTACATATTCAGAGGCAAACTGCGTCAAGCCTAGAAACGACTAGAACATTCTTTTCAGAAATCTAGAAAAGACTAGTAGCTTAAAGCAGACCTATATAAGCCACGCGTTGCTAGCAGCCAGGCAGTAGCAAGCCGAGATGTTATATTGAAAAGTGCTAAGTGAATACGAGCTATCGTTGTGCGGGCTTCGTTGACATAAATTGTTATATAAATTATAAAGGCTTCGCTCGGCCGGTTTGACATAAAATATTAAGTAATATTTATTCGTATTCTTGTATTAAACATTTAACCATTATTACTATAAACATTTAACCATTATTACTATATATATTTAACCATTTATTATTATACGTATTATATCTTTGTAGTGTTTAGTAAACTATTTTATTTTATATCTTTAAATATATTTCTAGTTTTAGTTAATTTAAGTGTTGTGTTTATTTTTAACCGATTTCACCTAGTGCGAACTTTAAACACGTTACAATACAAATGCATATATAAATTCATATTGTTGTTTAAAATAGTTATCACGTTTTATTTCAATATTCCTATCATTCTAGAAAGCGAAACATGCTTGAAAAATATGTTTCGATACTAGGATACCTTGACTCTGACTGGAAAAATATGTATTTTAACGTCATTGCTTTTGTAGTACTAACAAAAAAAATAAATAATTTGTCAAGGGTGTCTCATTGGAAAAACATAAAATTGCGAGTATCTGTCAGGATTTAGATAAATTCAAACAGAAAAACAAAAACAAAATTAAGAAATATTTCTGGGTGGATATCCAGGTGCGCCTAGGAAAATCTATTTTAAAAATTGCATACATATTGTTATCAAACTAAACTTTTAATTAAATTATTAGTAATTTTCATCGAAAACTTGCAACACTGCAACAAAATATAACCACTTGATCAGTATGGTAGTAAATAAATTTATTTTGAATATTTTATATAAATCGGTTCGATTGTCGTGGAAGGTTTGCGGTTACAAAATGACAAACGACTCAGTGAATGAGCAAAATAATAATCAGCGCACAAAGAGACACACAAAGTTCGGAATCTTAATTGGGTGTTAGTAGTTGTTAAATTCAGGATTTATCTACAAATTATATTAAGTTTGATATAATTACAGCAATGTAACAAACGTTATACAAACCACTTTTCAGTCGAAGTGGTTAAAAACAAAAGAACATATTTTTATGTATTAATAAAAGTTATAAATAAATCTGTTATCTAAAATAACAAATTTATAATTGATATAGTTTGCAATATTTAAATTATATTTATGTTTATGTATTATGCATGTTATTTTATATTAAATTTCGCATTCGCAAATGACTTTTAATTTATAAAAAGTGACATATAAAATAAGAAAATTACAGAGTAGAAAGATCGATATTTGAATACAAATACAAAATACAAAAAAACGACACAAATTATTTTGTCACTGCAATTATTTAAAAGTCTGGATATAAATCTCAAACAACTCCATTAAAACATTACAAAAAAAAAATATTTATGAATCTCATTATAAAAGATTTGATTACGGTACATATGTAATACTAGTATATAATAATTGTTGATTTAAAATAAAAATAAAAAATATCAAAATTAGCAATATACATGATAATGTTTTTTTGTAAATAAATGTATGTGTAATAATATGTATTTTTGTATTAAGAACAATAATTAGTAGAATTGTAAATGGTAACTTATTTTGAAAATGTGACTAATTTATTATAAGAATATTGCAAAGTATCCGATTTTATATTGTATATGCAAAATGAACATAAGATATTCGTACGACTTGTTGAATAAATGAAAAGTAACATAGTAAAAAAATTCAAAACTAATTATATAAGATTTTAGTTATTATATAAGTTTTAGTTCTGCGATAACTTATTAATAAATCAACGTTTAGTTTTCAAAAAGACAGAAATGACATTTATAGTAAATAAACAGAACATAGAAACAAGTTACTAGGTAACAAATGAGTAACTAGATCAAGCGCTAGAAAATCTACATGCCGTAAAATTTAAAGACACTGTAATAATTGCAAGACCAATCAATATTAACAGATTGATAAGAGAAACAATAAGAAATTTTAGGGAAAAAGATAGCATCAATCAGTGTGAAGACACTTACTTAAATAAAATTTGGCTTCTTTTAATTAAAAATTTATAAATTTTATGATCTAGTTACTTGTTTGTTACCTAGTAACTTTTATATAAATATCATTTCTATCTTTTTTTTGATGAAGACGCACGTTCAGTTTGTCAAAACGTTGATTTATTAATATATTAATACAGAAGTAGGACCTGAAGTTGTTTTATTATAAATTAAATATAATATTATAAAAAATAACAACTATTTGAACTTATTGTGTAGTATTTGTTCAAATAAATTATATTAAATTAATTTTATTTTGTTTTCAAAGTAAACAATAAACTATGTTTTAATAATATATTAAACAAAATATGTATACCTTTAAAGAGAGTTGAACACTTTAACAAAAATAATTATTTCACAATTAATATATAGATATTTTTATTTTATTTGTATGTGTACAATTGTTATTAAATGAATACATTATATAAGAATATATATTTTATTATTTAAGCACGAGATAATTCAGCAATACGTAACAGCTATGTAACCGCTCTAAACGCACGATAGAAACTAACAGCTCTTGTAAGAGGTGGAATGTTTTGTACGCTGGTGTTTGACTGGGATGTTTTGCGCAGGATTTTTGAATGATGCACGCATGTCTAAATTCTATTAAAGTATTTTTATATACTGCATACAGATTGCCGTTCTTCTACATAAATGCGCTATTATTGTTTAGGTTTTCTATTTCATTTTAATATTGGAAAAATTGTAATATTTTTATAGGTAAGTATTGTAATAAACAATATATAGTTATTTAGCGAGTCATTACTATCTATTAATTTTTTAATTTGAAAAAATATAATATCAGTTAAATAAGATAAAAAATGCTTCAAATTTTGTTGATACCTAAATAATAAAATGGATTTTTTCAACGAGTGGTTCTCCAATTATTATATATATATATATATATATATATATATATATATATATATACCGGGTGTTCGTTTGCTAAGTGCGTATGGGCGTTTAAAATGCAAATTCGATAATTTGCGATATACTTCTTTCTCGAGTTAAATTCGGAGAAATACTTAGAATATTTTTTGATAGACAATAAAAAGTTCTATAATTTGGTTTTAGTTTTAATTTGCTAACATGTGTCGTTTGGGCGCTAGAATTTTTCTTCGATGTTTTGGTTTTTATTTTTTTCTCAAAAATTATGAGGTCTAGGAAAATAAGCATAATATGAAAAAATGCGGAATAATGAGTACAATAATTGAGTGAAAAAAACCATTATTCTACAATGCATCGTTTAGTAGAAAAAACTAAATTTTTGAAAATTTGACGAGGGGGTACTAAAATTCTAAAAAACATTGTAGAATTTTCTATAATTTTTCCTGCCAAACCAGAATGAGGCAAAGAAAAAAGTTACTTAGCTTGTCAAATTTTCAAAAAATCAGTTTTTAATTTTTCTCTACTAAACGATGCATCGTAGAATAATCGTTTCTTCTCTCAATTATCGTACTCATTATTCCGCATTTTTTCATATTATGCTTATTTTCTTAGACCTCATAGTTTTTGAGAAAAAAAAATACAAATCAAAAAATCAAAAAAAAAATTCTAGCGCCCAAACGGCACATGCTAGCAAATTAAAACTAAAACCAAATTAAAGAACTTTTTATTGTCTATCAAAAAGTATTCCAAGTATTTCTCCGAATTTAACTCGAGAAAGAAGTATATCGCAAATTATCGAATTTGCATGTTAAACGCCCATACGAACTTAACGAACGAACACCCGAGATATATATATATATATATATATATATATATTTAATATATATATATATATATATATATATATATATATATATTTAATATATATATATATATATATATATATATATATATATATATTTAATATATATATATATATATATATATATATATATATATATATATACCAGTCCCTCGAGCACTTATGCTTATAATTGGTGAACTTTTGAGGGCTAGGTATTGGTCTACCAGGATATCTTTCAGCGTAAAGCTAATTTGCAGCAGCCGTATTATAATATATACTCTCATAAATTAGCATCATATCGGTTAATTCGATATTAGAATATCGACGGTCCACGGCGATTTTAAAAAAACAAGGTAAAAATAACAAAAATTTTAGTCAAATAAAAGTTATAGTAAAATAGAATTATTGAAATAACGACTTTATCTATCAAATAACAAACGAAATAATAATAAAAAAATACTGATTTAATATGACATTACTAGAGTAACAAATTAATCGTTTAGTGTAAAAATTGAAGGCGTTTTAAAGTTTATCAACTCTTTTTGAGATTTACAATTGGGAAACAGAATATTATATTCAAAAAATATTAATAAAGTTGACATTATTTTTATTTAAATAAATATATTTTTCATCTGATATAATTTTTTTATTGAATATGAAGAATTTGAGAAATATAAAAACTTGCATCAACTATTTATAAAAAATTGTTAAAGTTTTAATAATAATTTAAGTTTTTGATAAATTTTATATAATAACACATTTAGGTAAATTACATTATTGTTATATAAAAATATTTTAAACTTTTTTCCAATAACTTTTTAAATTTTTTATAAATATTGAAATTTACCTAAAATTTGTTTTATTATTATTTATTTATTTTTTTTTTTTAGATTTAGACACGCACAAGAAAATTCCGTAATAATATAATTAAAAACAAAAATTATAAATATGTTTCCCATATGATGCTGACTTTTCGGCGGACACCGTATACCATTAAATTATATTTGATTTAATTTATTCAGGTAAATTTTAGGTGTGCACAAGCGATATAAACCAACAAAATTTACACATTGAAATAAAATATTTTTTTTTTAAATTACAAGAAAAAAAAATACAACAGGTACCAATACTGCATCATAAAGAGAAATTTAATATAAATAATTAATAAGTAATTAAATTTTTTTAATTTATTAAATTCGAAATATTCTATCGTTTGAATTAAATTACCAATAATTTATATTTTTTAAATAAAACAAAAGATTACAGTGGTAGGCTTTTATTTTATTAGAAAATTTTGAACAAAAAATGTAAAAATCTGACAACACTATTTGTTTGTGTGATATCTGTATTATTTAACAAAGTGCGCAACGTTACACCTTGTGCATGATTTTGTTTTACAATTCATATTTAGTCCATACGGTTTTTGTTAATTTTTACCAAATGTCACATACAGTGAGAAGTATATCATTTTAATATAACATCGAACAAAATTGTTCATGAGTGTTACTTGGTGAAATTATTATAATAAAATTCTAAAGTTGAGACTTTTTCTCAAAATTTTACGTTACTCAGTCATTGAATCGGCTGAGTAGTGCTACTCTTCGTTATTAGTTATTTTACTTGGTTTAAATAGCCAGCCAAAATTAACATCGGTCTCAGTTGTCTTCAGCAACTGATCAAAGCACAATACTGACGAGATCCTATAGAACGAAACACGTGTCTATGGTTAAACTGGCCAGTCATTGATGCATAGCTTTGTAAACCGATTCAACGATTGAGTAGCTTGTGAAATTTTAAGAAAAAGTCTGGACTTTAGAATATTATATTATTTTAAGATATTTACAGATAAACTTAAATTAGGATTTTTGTAACAAAAGATAAAGTGTTTTTAGTTTGATGTCAGTCTGTTTGTTTATCTGTCAGTAAACGTGTAAAAAAATGTTTTAAAGGATTTATTGAAATTATTATACTTAATCTTCGTACGGGAATATCTTATTTTAATCAACTTTGGGTTGTAGTTTACTGTAACATTTATCTGACTTACATATATTTTGAAACAAAACATTTTGAAAAAAATGTTTTTAAGTAGCTACAAAATTTATAGCTAATAACTTTTATTTGTAACATTTTTTGATATTACTTATATCTTTATATATTTGCAATATTTTTTAAAATTTTGGTATTGGTCTATATAAGTAAGTATTTTTACAGTAAAATTGAAAATATGCATTATGAACTTGTTAACGTAATGTAATATGTTATTATTTTCTCAATTATAATTTCTGTGTAAGAAAGTATTTTGTGGTAATGAGCCTTTGTGTTGCAGCTACAGTAGATTTTAGTATATCACTGTTTGTGTGTATGTGTGTGTATGTGTGTGTATGTGTGTGTGTGTGTGTGTGTGTGTGTGTTTATTTTGTTCAAAATTTATACTAATTAAACGATTAGTTTAATTGTCTTTAATTTTACTTATTTATAATAAAATTTAGTGCTGTAAAAATAATATCTATTACTCTGTTACATATCTACAGTGTCTGCCAAAAAGTTTGTGTTATATAAAAAAAGAAATTATTTGTTTTTGAAAATTATTATTAAGACACTTTTTGGTGTGTCTAAAAACTAAAAATGCATTAACCGAAAGTTATGATATTACTTCCGTTATAGGTAATATTAAACAATACTAAAGTTAGTTAATTTTTTTTTTTCATTTTATTTGAGACCTCTATGCAAATTTTATTTTAAAATTTCAAAATATTTTTTCTATTTTTCTAATCGTAACATATATATTTTTTTAGGAAATATGTGTTTTAAATAATAGAATCAGTATTTGATAAGGACATTATTTTCCTAAATGCATTATTACTTAAAATTTATAACACAGTATATAGATATAACCACTTTGATGCAAAATTATTATATTTTTACAAATTTATTTTATACAATACAAAATTAATGTCAGATAAGAAGAAAAAATAATTGTTAGTTATACGAATTTTATTGATATTTTTTAAATACAAGTACTACTACAAATTTTAAATATTCAGTTTACCGATATGTATTTTAAAAAATTGTTTTTTTAAATCGGTTACGGAAAGCGAATTTTTATTTACGGGCTTAAAATGGTATTTTATAACTTTTTTTTCAAATATCATTTTTGTAAATATCTACAAATCAATGAAGATTACCTTAAATATTTTTCATTATTTCATTATTTATGGGGCCGGGAGCATCATGCACACTTATTTTGCCTCTGATAGAACTAACATAAAAACAAAATTTAATTTAATTTTTTTTTTTAGTAAAACTGCATAAAATTTGGTAATAACGAGATGTAACTTTTTAATTATAGCTTCTTGAAATATACAGTGGATTTTTCTGGACTCTTTGGGAAAAAAGTCTGTGCAAATTTCATCATAAAAAAAAATTCAAAATAAAAAAAAATAATATATAGCATTTTGACTTAAGCATTAAACTACAAGTGAACAAAAAATGTTAATATTCAATTCATATTTCAGAAGCTATTAATGTAATTAATAAATATAATAGTAAAATTCAAACCCTGAATTTATAAAATTTATTAAATATGTTAAAATTTAAAAAATTAATTTAAAAATTAAAAAATAAATAATCTTGTGACTAGAATACGAGTATAAAGATAAAATTTTGGTAAAATAAATTAATAGTCGATTTATTAAAATTTTCTTTATATTTTCGGTTTTCATTGTAGCCCTTTTCAAAAAATGTGTAATTAATAAAAAATAAAAGTGCAACACTGATAAACACTTAACTGATTATTGTTTTTAAAATTTTAATTATGTTAGCAATTAAGTAGTTAAATTTTTGCTTTCTTCGTTTTTTACACATACGGAACAACTGATTTTAAAAAATAGCTGGTTAAAATAAATTAAAGAATTTTTTCTTACAAGTTTCATATCAAATTCAATAGGTATGACATGTTTTAATATATAGATATAGTAAAATAATATTACTTTCTAACCGATAAATATTTTGCATTTTATTTTTCTTTTAGATATCTGTATAGACAGATATAAAGAGAAAATACTGCATAAATTAAAAAAAAAAAACAATATATCTATACTTTGCTATATCTATAACTCCATTATGCAGTGAGATAATGATATCAAACTACTTCCAATAAATTTCAATGTTACCATAGACTATCGCTCGACTAAATCGTCGTTATGGAAACTTAATACTTCAAATCCTGTAACTGCCATAGTTTCAAATTTCGTCGACTTCTCTATGTAAATATATTTTACAGTTTATCTATTAACAACTTGCCACCTATTGCACAAACTTTGGTGAAGATAACGTCTATTTTATCCATAAAGATGATGTCTATAAGACGAAATTAGTGGCAAAGATTATTATTTATTTCATTTATTTTTATTTAGTTTATTTTTATTAGTTAAAATTATCATTAGTGTTTTTTTTTCATTTTCAAATATAAATAATAGGAGTATAAGTTTAAACTTCATTAGACAACTTTTGCATACATTACTTAGCATTTTTTGTCAAAATATACCAACTTTAACTTTCTAATAAACACTTTTATTATTTTTAAAAATCTCATGTTTGAGATATGATTACAATAACTTTTAAAATTAAATCAAAGTTACTCTATTACAATTCTAAAATATTGCAATTTTAAGAATATATTAAAAGATATACATATGTTAATCTTTCAATTGAATTTTCTTTTCAGTTACTTGTATGTTTACTACTTTGACTGCAAGAAAAAGTAGTATAGCGTTTGGTACGGTGTCTGTAACATTTTCAAAAAAAAAAAAAAATTGTATAGAAATCCTTCATATAGCCTCTAGATGACGAATCTGAACTTAGTTTATGTGGGTGTATGGATGTGCGTCGTCAGCTCGCTCGCTCGGTCGTAAGTCAAAATTTTGTGGCCGCAACTCCTCCTAGACGGTTCAACCGATTTTAATGAAATTTTCAGGATAAATTTGTCTAGTACCCAAGATGGTCATGTGGTTTTGTTTTTTTCCAGTGTTGCCAACTTTCCGAGAAAAAAATTACTAAAGTTTTTAAAAATTCATATTGGCTACGTTAGTTATCCGATTTTGATCAAATTTTCAGAAAAGATTTCCCTAATGCTCCCATTAATTACGTAATTTTATTAATATTCAGTGTTGCCAACTTTCCGAGAAAAAAATTACTAAAGTTTTAAAAATTTTATTATGGCCATGTTATTCAACCGATTTTACTGAAATTTTCACAAAAGATTCTCCTAGTATTCATATAATTTATGTAATTTTAACAAAATACAGTGTTGCCAACTTTCCGAGAAAAAAATTAGTAAAATTTTTAAAAATTCATTATGATTATTCTATTTAAGCGATTTTAATCAAATTTTTATAAAAGTTTCTTCTAGTGTCTAAATAAATTATGCAATTTTAACAAAATACAGTGTTGCCAACTTATCGAGAAAAACAAATCACAAATTTTTTTAAAAATTCATTGTGGCTACATTATTTATTCGATTTCGATCAAATTTTCAGAAAAGTATCTCCTAGTGCCCACATAAATTATAATATTATTAAAATATAGTGTTGCCAACTTTCCGAGAAATGTCAAAGTAGTCTATATATAGGTTTACCCATATACTTCTAATCTTGTTTTATTACTACTTTGACTGCAAGGAAAAGTAGTTAAGCGTTTGGTACGGTGTCTGTAACATTTTCAAAAAAAAAAAAAAATTGTATAGAAATCCTTCATATAGCCTGTAGATGACGAATCTGAACTTAGTTTATGTGGGTGTATGTGTGTGCGTCGTCAGCTCGCTCGCTCGCTCGCTCGCTCGGTCGTAAGTCAAAATTTTGTGGCCGCAACTCCTCCTAGACGGTTCAACCGATTTTAATGAAATTTTCAGGATAAATTTGTCTAGTACCCAAGATGGTCATGTGATTTTATTTTTTTCCAGTGATGCCAACTTTCCGAGAAAAAAATTACTAAAGTTTTTAAAAATTCATATTGGCTACGTTATTTATCCGATTTTGATCAAATTTTCAGAAAAGATTTCCCTAATGCTCCCATTAATTACATAATTTTATTAATTTTCAGTGTTGCCAACTTTCCGAGAAAAAAATTACTAAAGTTTTAAAAATTTTATTATGGCCATGTTATTCAACCGATTTTACTCAAATTTTCACAAAAGAATCTCCTAGTATTCATATAATTTATGTAATTTTAACAAAATACAGTGTTGCCAACTTTCCGAGAAAAAAATTAGTAAAATTTTTAAAAATTTATTTTGACCATTTTATTTAACCGATTTTAATCAAATATTTATAAAAGGTTTTCCTAGTGCCTAAATAAATTATGCAATTTTAACGAAATACAGTGTTGCCAACTTATCGAGAAAAAAAATCACAAAATTTAAAAAAAATTCATTGTGGCTACATTATTTATTCGATTTTGATCAAATTTTCAGAAAAGTATCTCCTATTGCCCACATTAATTATAATATTATTAAAATACAGTGTTGCCAACTTTCCGAGAAATGTCAAAGTAGTCTATATATGGGGTTACCCATATACTTCTAATCTTGTTAAATTTTTAATTTGTTTACACACTTTATCAAAATTAATTAATCATTAGATATATTGTCAACTTAGAAAACGTTTAACAAATTATTAAAATTTTGATTTTAGTGAAAAAATATTTAGCCTTTCAAAACAAAGATTTGTATTAAAATAAAACTGCTTTAGGCTACAGTTCTGTATTAATAATTGTTAATAATCGACGTTTCGATAAACTCAATGTCCGTCTTCATCAGGAAAACTGATCAGTTTTCTTGATAAAGACAGATGTTGAGTTTGTCAAAACGTCGACTATAATAAATATTAATACAGAACTTTAACTAAAAGCAAATTTATTTTAACATAATGAATCTATGATTGGTAATTAATTTAATGTAAAATTAGTTAAACATCCAAAAGTGTATTCTTATTTTCATAACATTAATATATATATATATATATGTATATATATATATATATATATATATATATATATATATATATATATACATGCATACATACATACAATTACGCCATGTACCCAAAAGGGTGTGGCACAAACTTTTTTCATAATCCCGAAATCAGTCGCCTCCAAACATTCCTATCCAAACAAGCAACTTTCGCTTTATTCACATTCATAATTCCTCTCATACATGCTCTTTTATTCCTAGTACTTGGAAACTTTCGCTCACGCAAAACACTCTCAATCATACCACTCCAACTACTCATCGGACGTCCACGCAAACGTATACCATCAAAATCATTCAAATAAATCTTTTTAACGAAACATTCATTAGCCATTCGCTCAACATGTTCGAACCATCTTAACTAACTAACACCATTAATAATATCATTATTTTTTACAATCAACAGCAGACAGAATGGAATAGTTCTATTATCTGCAGTGAATACCTTATATTTTAAAAAATATATACACAATTTATCTAACCCTAATAGCTATTTAATTTATGATGCAATAAATACCAAATAATCCAAGTGATAATCGACATTACGAACCGAAAAATATTTCAACAAGTGTAATAACAATTATCGCCTGATGTAAGCCATTCGGTTGATTTGATGTGTCGCCTGGCTGTGCAAAGAAAAAGTGGTATAGCGTTTGGTACGGTGTCTGTAACATTTTCAAAAAAAATAAAAAATTGTATAAAAATCCTTCATATAGCTTCTAGATGACGAATCTGAACTTAGTTTATGTGGGTGTATGGAAGTGCGTCGTCAGCTCGCTCGGTCGTAAGTCAAAATTTTGTGGCCGCAACTCCTCCTAGACGGTTCAACCTATTTTAATGAAATTTTCAGGATAAATTTGCCTAGTGTCCAAAATGGTCATGTGGTTTTGGTTTTTTCCAGTGATGCCAACTTTCCGAGAAAAAAATTACTAAAGTTTTAAAAATTCATATTGGCTAGGTTATTTATCCGATTTTGATCAAGTTTTCAGAAAAGATTTTCCTAATGCTCTTATTAATTATATAATTTTACTAATATCCAGTGTTTCCAACTTTCCGAGAAAAAAATTACTAAAGTTTTAAAAATTTTATTATGGCTATGTTATTCAACCGATTTTACTCAAATTTTCACAAAAGATTCTCCTAATATTCATATAATTTATATAATTTTAACAAAATACAGTGTTGCCAACTTTCGGAGAAAAAATTTACTAAAATTTTTAAAAATTCATTATAACCATTTTATTTAACTGATTTTAATCAAATTTTCATAATAGATTCTCCTAGTGCCTAAATAAATTATGCAATTTTAACAAAATACAGTGTTGCCAACTTATCGAGAAAAACTGTGGCTACATTATTTATTCGATTTCGATCTAATTTTCAGAAAAGTATTTCCTAGTGCCCACATAAATTATAATATTATTAAAATACAGTGTTGCCAAATTTCCGAGAAATGTCAAAGTGGTCTATATATGGGTTTACCCATATACTTCTAATCTTGTTTTTTATTTCTTTTTTCCTTTAAAATATATCCTCAAAAAATCAAATCAAATCCAACGAAATACTGAAACAAACAAGTGATTTGCAAAATTTCATTTACCATCTAAATTACGCTTAAATTAAGCTTTTATAATACAAACAAAAACTATATAAAGAAGTTATTATTTTTATGTAGCACAAATTCGACAATAATTGCTCGCCGAGTGATATACAATACATCCGCATGAGATATACAGTCATATCAAATACAAGAAACACCACCCACCATCTGCCGGCTTAAATATTGAACCAATTTAATGCCCATTTCGCGTAGGAAAGTCGTAAAGGATTCTGTGGAATTGTAATAAAGGCAATGAGCTCGGTATAATTTTAAGCTATTCTTACTTATCCTTCTACACCCGGCTAAATTAGATAAGACAAAAAAAAATCTATCTTACAGGATAGAATTTTTTTTTTCTATGAACATTAAGAGTGTAAGAAATTAAGACTGTTACAAGAAAATACTAGATTTAAATAACAAAAAAGGTCGTTACTGATTTTCGACAATATTACTTTTCTTACTAATTACTTAGGGTCAGTATTTTTAATTTCATTTAATCTTACTATATACACTCTAAAAAAAATATTATTATTTATTTAAAAATATATCGATAACCCTACGTATATTATCATCAAGAATTATATATAAAATATATTGAAACGTTGATTTTTATTTAAAACTTAAACAGACCTTAATCTTAATATTTTTAGTTCATCATAAAGTTTGTCTTTATGACAAATATAAATAAAGTTAAAAATATAGTTTGATAAGTTTGATTAAAATATTTATTATAATATATGATTTATTGTCTTTCAAATAAAAGTATTTTTACAATAATTATCACAAATTTTCATGTTAATTTAATGTATCTCAAGTATATTTGTAGAAAATCAGACGTAAAAACTATTAAAGTAAAATAACTCATTCGGTTTACAATATCTTGCAAATTAATGATGCAAATAATTAAACCATTTACTTCATCTATATGAATGTGGTTTAATACTAAAAAAATCCATAATATTTACAATTAAACAAAGTTTATTTTATTGTCATACTAATATGTACTATGAAATACAAGGTTTATTAATATTTATTACAATAACATTTTCCACCTTGACAAATAGATGTTCCAGAATGACAGTATACAGCACAATCTGTATAACGTTTAGTGATATCGGATTGCCACTCAACTTAACAGTAATCAGCAACAATTTCTAAAAATAAACGAAATTATTTTCAATATCATTAACACTTCTTTCAGCTGTTTTCGAATCAGACCTTATTCTACGATTTTTTTCGCCATTGTACAAACTTTAAAATTATACAATTTTATTTAAAAGTGACTCTACGAAAATTAAATTATTAATGTAAATAGTAATGTTGTTCCGATAAATTCGAGCGATAAATAACGTATAACGGGTAATTATATATATATATATATATATATATATATATATATATATATATATATATATATGTTAGAATAGCGACTCATTTATTCGTATTTGACAAGTCAGCATCATAGACACGATTTTATATTAGTAAGTGGTGCGCGTTTGCTTTGATGCAAGGTACGCGCTTGTAACTTCATGTGGAAGCCTATAGTTCAATTCTGTTTGTGATTTGGCCGTAGTAAGATCTATTGTATAGTTTTAGATAAACTAATCCACGTGTTTATGATATTCATGTTTGTTATTATTAACTACGTTTAATGATATTGTTTAAATCGTTCTTGTACATTTGTAGTTACTCATTTTCTTTATCAGGTTATGAGCCCAGAAGCAAACGCGTGCTAAGTAAATAATTTGTTAGTAGTAAATTATTATTTCAGTGAAATAGTGAGTGTGTGTTGTTGATGTTAAAATTGTTCGTATATATTGTTCAATTCTGTTTTTGATTTGGCCGTAGTAAGATCTATTGTATAGTTTTAGATAAACTAATCCACGTGTTTATGATATTCATGTTTGTTATTATTAACTACGTTTAATGATATTGTTTAAATCGTTCTTGTACATTTGTAGTTACTCATTTTCTTTATCAGGTTATGAGCCCAGAAGCAAACGCGTGCTAAGTAAATAATTTGTTAGTAGTAAATTATTATTTCAGTGAAATAGTGAGTGTGTGTTGTTGATGTTAAAATTGTTCGTATATAAATACTGAAAGAATATGAGTATGGCCAGTATTTATCGTATCGAAGCACTAACCAAAGATAACTTCGACACATGGAAGCTTCAAATGGAAGCATTACACATTAAGAACGATGCGTGGGGTTACGTGAACGGCGAATGCAAAAAACCAGTGATCGTGGCCGGAAATGCAGATACAGCAGCAGCAATGGAAGCGTGGATCAGAGCCGACGCCAAGGCGAAATCCGACATTATATTATCCATCCATCCATCTGAGCTGAAGCAGATTAAAGGATGCAACACATCGCACGAGGTTTGGATAAAATTAATAAATATTTTTCAGTCAAAAGGTCCGGCAAGAAAAGCTACCCTGCTGAAGCAACTAACGCTGTAACGCATGCCGGAAGGTAGCGACGTGCGAACACATGTAAATAAATTTTTCGATGCTGTGGACAAGTTGCATGAAATGGAAGTGGAAATCAATCCTGATTTATTGGCCATCATGCTGCTGTATAGTTTGCCGCCAAGCTTCGAAAATTTCCGATGTGCAATCGAAAGTCGTGACGATCTGCCAACACCGGAGACGCTGCGTGTCAAAATAATCGAAGAAAGCGACGCGCGTACTAGTGACTCCCGAAGCGGTTCTATGCAAAACGCGATGTATGTGAACAAACATAATTACGCGAAAAAGGACAAAGCAGGTAATAAATCATTCAGTAACTTTAAATATCGCTGCTACAAGTGTAAAGAAGTCGGACATAAAGCCTCCGATTGCAAAAGTAAGAAAAATGTTCAGCAACACGGTGCAAAGAACGCAGAAAATGTCGGTATGAGTGCGGTCGAAGTGTTGCATGTAAACGAAAAGAAATTTAATGACAGTAACGTGTTTTGTCTTGATAGCGGCGCTACATCACACATGTGCAACCATCGCGATAGTTTTTCCGAACTTAACACTAAACAAAGTGGCGTTTTAAACTTAGCGAATAACGCGACAACGGAAATAACGGGAAGTGGTACTGTAACGATTAGTACTGACGTTCGAAATACTCGTAAAAATATAAATTTGTCTAATACACTGCACATTCCGGACTTACGGACAAATTTGTTATCTGTTGCAAAAATAACCGATAATAATTTAAAAGTAACTTTTACTCGCGAAAGTGCAACTGTTACGGATGTACGAGGTGACGTTAAATTAATCGCTGATCGATTTGGTGATTTGTATTACGTGAACGGTAATAAAAGCCATAGCAAATGCAATTTGGTTTCGGAATCGGGCGTCGAGATCGCGAAAACGTGGCATAATCGCATGGCGCACGTAAATTTAAAAGATTTACGCGATATCATAAAGAACAATTCTATAAGTGGCGTCAGTATCGATAAATGCGATTTTAACTTTGACTGCGAAGTATGCGCGAAGTCTAAAATGACTAGAACAAAATTTCCGACAACTAAACGCGTCACAGAATTGTTGGATATAGTGCACACGGACATTTGTGGTCCCATGAGGTGCGAATCATTGGGAAAATCGAGGTACTTTATCGAGTTCATCGATGATAATTCGCGTTGGTGCGAGGTACGTTTCATTCGGAACAAGAGTGAAGCTTTGGCAGCGACCAAGGAAGTACTTGCTCTCATGGAAACTCAAAAGGGAACGAAAGTCAAGAGTTTGCAGAGCGACAACGGCACCGAATACACTAGTAATGAATTCAACGAGTACCTGAAGAAATTGGGCATCAGAAGACGGCTAACCGTGGCGTACAATCCGGAGCAAAATAAATTAGCCGAAAGAAAAAACCGTACACTTTTAGATTCAGCGAGATGCTTGTTAGCACAGGCAAACTTGCCTGGATCGTTCTGGGCCGAAGCTGTAAATACGGCGAATTATATCCGAAACAGGTGTCCGTGCAAGAGCTTGGACGGTAAGTCACCGTACGAAATGTGGTACGGAACGAAGCCAGCACTGGATCAACTAAAAGAATTTGGCTCTAAGGTGTACAGTATGAACCAGAAGCCCGGTAAGGGTAAGTTTGACTTACGTGGTCGCGAAGGCGTATTTCTAGGCTATTCCGAGACATCCAAGGCTTATAGAGTGTGGATCCCGGAAGAGCGAATCGTCGAAATAAGCAGAGATGTTCGTTTCGTAACCGCACCAGTAATCAACACTGAAAATCGAACTGAAGTCTATCCTAACGACGAAAGCAGAGAGGGCGCGGTTGATTGGTATTTCGACGGCGAAATCAAAGCTTTTGATCATGAACATGAAGTTGATGATCATGATGAAGCAGCAGACGAGGGACAAGGTGAGCCAGAATCACGACGTGGGCGTGGTCGCCCGAGATTCATACGTACTGGTTTGAGGGGAAGACCCAGAAAAAAGTTTAACCAGGCGAACATCGTCGAAGAAAACGCGTGCTTTCTGTCGGAAGTGCCAATGCGCCAAGCACTGGAAAGCCCCGAAGCAGATGACTGGTTCGATTCAATGGTTGACAAAATCAAACTGTCGGAAAACTCGACGTTTCATGGTCGAAGCAAGCACATCGACATGAGACATCATTTCGTCAGGGACGCTGTGAGGAACAACGTGGTGAAGATCGTTCATCAGTCCACTTCGGAGATGCCGGCCGATATTTTGACGAAGGGAGTGCCTCGTGAAAAACTCTTAAACTGTTCTGAGAGAATGAACTTGAATGTGCCGCTAAAATTCGTCGAGGGGAAGTGTTAGAATAGCGACTCATTTATTCGTATTTGACAAGTCAGCATCATAGACACGATTTTATATTAGTAAGTGGTGCGCGTTTGCTTTGATGCAAGGTACGCGCTTGTAACTTCATGTGGAAGCCTATAGTTCAATTCTGTTTGTGATTTGGCCGTAGTAAGATCTATTGTATAGTTTTAGATAAACTAATCCACGTGTTTATGATATTCATGTTTGTTATTATTAACTACGTTTAATGATATTGTTTAAATCGTTCTTGTACATTTGTAGTTAACAATTATCGCCTGATGTAAGCCATTCGGTTGATTTGATGTGTCGCCTGGCTGTGCAAAGAAAAAGTGGTATAGCGTTTGGTACGGTGTCTGTAACATTTTCAAAAAAAATAAAAAATTGTATAAAAATCCTTCATATAGCTTCTAGATGACGAATCTGAACTTAGTTTATGTGGGTGTATGGAAGTGCGTCGTCAGCTCGCTCGGTCGTAAGTCAAAATTTTGTGGCCGCAACTCCTCCTAGACGGTTCAACCTATTTTAATAAAATTTTCAGGATAAATTTGCCTAGTGTCCAAAATGGTCATGTGGTTTTGGTTTTTTCCAGTGATGCCAACTTTCCGAGAAAAAAATTACTAAAGTTTTAAAAATTCATATTGGCTAGGTTATTTATCCGATTTTGATCAAGTTTTCAGAAAAGATTTTCCTAATGCTCTTATTAATTATATAATTTTACTAATATCCAGTGTTTCCAACTTTCCGAGAAAAAAATTACTAAAGTTTTAAAAATTTTATTATGGCTATGTTATTCAACCGATTTTACTCAAATTTTCACAAAAGATTCTCCTAATATTCATATAATTTATATAATTTTAACAAAATACAGTGTTGCCAACTTTCGGAGAAAAAATTTACTAAAATTTTTAAAAATTCATTATAACCATTTTATTTAACTGATTTTAATCAAATTTTCATAATAGATTCTCCTAGTGCCTAAATAAATTATGCAATTTTAACAAAATACAGTGTTGCCAACTTATCGAGAAAAACTGTGGCTACATTATTTATTCGATTTCGATCTAATTTTCAGAAAAGTATTTCCTAGTGCCCACATAAATTATAATATTATTAAAATACAGTGTTGCCAAATTTCCGAGAAATGTCAAAGTGGTCTATATATGGGTTTACCCATATACTTCTAATCTTCTTTTTATTTCTTTTTTCCTTTAAAATATATCCTCAAAAAATCAAATCAAATCCAACGAAATACTGAAACAAACAAGTGATTTGCAAAATTTCATTTACCATCTAAATTACGCTTAAATTAAGCTTTTATAATACAAACAAAAACTATATAAAGAAGTTATTATTTTTATGTAGCACAAATTCGACAATAATTGCTCGCCGAGTGATATACAATACATCCGCATGAGATATACAGTCATATCAAATACAAGAAACACCACCCACCATCTGCCGGCTTAAATATTGAACCAATTTAATGCCCATTTCGCGTAGGAAAGTCGTAAAGGATTCTGTGGAATTGTAATAAAGGCAATGAGCTCGGTATAATTTTAAGCTATTCTTACTTATCCTTCTACACCCGGCTAAATTAGATAAGACAAAAAAAAATCTATCTTACAGGATAGAATTTTTTTTTTCTATGAACATTAAGAGTGTAAGAAATTAAGACTGTTACAAGAAAATACTAGATTTAAATAACAAAAAAGGTCGTTACTGATTTTCGACAATATTACTTTTCTTACTAATTACTTAGGGTCAGTATTTTTAATTTCATTTAATCTTACTATATACACTCTAAAAAAAATATTATTATTTATTTAAAAATATATCGATAACCCTACGTATATTATCATCAAGAATTATATATAAAATATATTGAAACGTTGATTTTTATTTAAAACTTAAACAGACCTTAATCTTAATATTTTTAGTTCATCATAAAGTTTGTCTTTATGACAAATATAAATAAAGTTAAAAATATAGTTTGATAAGTTTGATTAAAATATTTATTATAATATATGATTTATTGTCTTTCAAATAAAAGTATTTTTACAATAATTATCACAAATTTTCATGTTAATTTAATGTATCTCAAGTATATTTGTAGAAAATCAGACGTAAAAACTATTAAAGTAAAATAACTCATTCGGTTTACAATATCTTGCAAATTAATGATGCAAATAATTAAACCATTTACTTCATCTATATGAATGTGGTTTAATACTAAAAAAATCCATAATATTTACAATTAAACAAAGTTTATTTTATTGTCATACTAATATGTACTATGAAATACAAGGTTTATTAATATTTATTACAATAACATTTTCCACCTTGACAAATAGATGTTCCAGAATGACAGTATACAGCACAATCTGTATAACGTTTAGTGATATCGGATTGCCACTCAACTTAACAGTAATCAGCAACAATTTCTAAAAATAAACGAAATTATTTTCAATATCATTAACACTTCTTTCAGCTGTTTTCGAATCAGACCTTATTCTACGATTTTTTTCGCCATTGTACAAACTTTAAAATTATACAATTTTATTTAAAAGTGACTCTTCGAAAATTAAATTATTAATGTAAATAGTAATGTTGTTCCGATAAATTCGAGCGATAAATAACGTATAACGGGTAATTATATATATATATATATATATATATATATATATATATATATATCTACAGGTGTTCGTTTGCCAGGTTGATATAGGGCAATAACATGAAATATCGATAATATGCAGAATACTTCTTTCTGAAGTAAAATACGGAGAAATACTAAGGATACTTTTCCATAGGGAATAAAAAGTTTTATAATTTGGTTTTAGAATTAGGTTAGAATTTTTTTAAAAATATTTTTGAAAATTTTCAATAATTTTTCCTGCTAAATCAGTATGAATTAGAAAAAAAAGTTACTTAGCTATTATATAGAAAAATTTTTTCTCTATTTTACTGAATTTTTTCAGACTTTTGTAAGTAAATTTTAAAAAAAGTTATATTTCAAATTTTTTAAAAATATAACTTTTTTCAAAACTTGTTCAAAATTTTTTTAAAAAAATACAGTAAAATAGAGAAAAAAATTAGCTACATAATAGCAAAGTAACTTTTTTCTCTAACTCATACTGATTTAGCAGGAAAAATTATTGAAAATTCTAAAAAAATTTAAAAAAAATTCTAGTGCCCAAACGGCACATGCTAGCAAACTAAAACTAAATCCAAATTATATTACTTTTTATTACCTATCGAAAAGTATTCCAGGTATTTCTCCGAATTTTACTTCAGAAAGAAGTATTCTGCATATTATCGGTATCCCAACGTTATTGCCCTATATCAACCTGGCGAACGAACACCCTGTATATATATATATATATATATATATATATATATATATATATATATATATATATATATGGGTAATTCCATGTGAAATCGGCCAAAATATTTTCGACCCTCTCCGATTTGTTCCAAACTTCTTGTATATGTTCATTTGCATCTAAAAACAAGTAGGAAGTTGCTCGTTGGGCGTATTCTATTGGTTTTACCATTATATTCCATAAATTCATATATGGCCATTTTAGGCCTCGCGTACAAAGAACTTGAAATAAAAGTATATAATTGTTTTACAACGATACCATTCAATATGAAATTGTGATATTCTGATAGAATAGACTCTCGGCCATCGATTTGAGCCAATAACAGCGAATTCTGTCGGATATATGATGAGCTATGTAGTAAAATGTAAAAATGTTACTTTTTTAAAAAAAATCGATTTCTCAAATACTCCATCTTCGATTTTCTTCAAATTTAGCCTAAATTGAAGAGGACACTTCAAATTTTAATATGTCAAAAATTCAGGGATGGATTTTTTGATATTTTGAAAATATTTCACTTCAAAGTTGACATATGGTTTTTAACCGTAACAATTACATGTAAAATACAAACTCTATTGCTCTGAGGAATTTTGACCAAATTGTCTTCCTCATATTTTGATTTTCTAAGGAATGATTCTTTACTAAAGTCTGAAAAAGCTTGATATCCGCGTATAATCTTGAATAAACTCGACAGTCATGGATATGTCAACGTACTAACTTCCTAAATTCTTAAATATCAAATATCCATGACTGTTACAATAAGGTTGCGATGCAGTGTTTACAATTTTAACCTAAACCAGCTTTGCAGAAACACAATACAGACTTAATCGCACCGTTTCTGTTAATTGTCATTGAGATTTCATGTGGAACATCTTTTAAACTTGACGTTTTCAAACACAGAGATGTGACTGTCATCTTGCCATCACATCACTTTCTAATGATTTTCCACATTGTATGCTCAGCTTGTGTAGAATTGTTCTGACAAAGGTTTAAGCCGGCCCATTTGCAAATTTTTTCAAGAGTTAATAATATTTTTTAATTAAAAAGAAACCATACATTTTGATTGAGTTTTGACAAGTGCACGCTTAGGTTCGCCATATTGAATAGGCCACGCTTCCATTTTAGATTCCAATATTTTATTTTATTAATAGTCAAATAAGTTTTGATAACAAAAAATATATTTTTATAATTTGAGCTGATCAGAGCTGAAGTAATTTAAGTCACTTTTTCTTAATTTTATTGAAAAAAAAACTTGCATTTCATCTTACTATATAATATTTAATAACTCAATCGGCCTGATTCTCTAACGAAGTTGCTAAGTTTTACCAACGTTGCTAACAACTATAACCAATAGAAACAAATATAACAATTCTCATTTTAATTTTTTATTTAGTGTCAGCTGCTATTATTGGCTAATGCTGTTAGCAACGTTGTTAAAATTTAGCAACTTTCTTAGAGAATCAGGCCGAATAAATAAACTTGAATATATAACTAATGTAAAAATTATACTTTTACCACTTTACCTATAAACACTTCTTGCACCTACTACTGTGGCATAAAATAATATATATATATTTTTTTAATTATAGCAATCCAATTCTGAAGTTAATTATTGGTACACGCTTCTTTGGGTTGACAGTCAACATAAATTACTATACTATTCTACCAACTTAATGGAAAAATTAAATACGCTGGACTACGCGAACATAACTAAATATGTATATATGTTAAATAAACGTAAAATTAATCAGAGACTTAACTAAGAAAGCTATTATCAAAAAACATGCTGCAAAAATTGAGCAATTTTGTAAATACTTGTTAGCAAGTCGTGAAGAAAAAGTTATATTTTTGATTTACATAATTACAATATAATGATTAAAAACTCAATACTTATCGAAATGAAATTCCGGAAAAACTTAAACAGATACATGCTCATGTAGAAGAACTTGAACGAAAATATAAAATTTGCAATAATTGAAAATCGAATTTAAATCAAAGAAGAAGATGAAGAAGAAATCAAACCTAATACTTTCTGTAATAAATAATTTAAAGAATAATCTTAAAATAGTCTGTAATAAAATATTGACCATTTTAAAGAACAAAACAATATCAAACGATACATTGCCAAGAAATATAGTATAACCGAACAGATTTTACAATCTACTGCCAAGAAATTAATTATTATTGCTAATGTTAATATCAATGAAACGAGAAAACATTATAATAAATTCGAATCATTTTCGGAGATTAGTAAATACAATAATTCGATATGGAGCAAGCATTGTTTTACTTCTCGTATTGAACGTCTTCTTAATACCGTAAGCACCTTTCGTGCTTCATAAGTCAATTTTTGTAGATTTAACTTTAATCTAACATCTACGAGTTAGTAAACATTGAATTAGCTGAGAATCGTCAATGAGAAAATTCAGAATTCTGAGGCACAATAAAATGATGTCAATGAAGTCAACATTCATCCAAACTTACTCAATGATGTCAACGATTTAATTAGTTTTAATAATGACAAACATACCGAATAATATTTTTAAAAAAAATGATCAAAAATTTGCTGTAAAACAAAGAAGGAAGTTAAGTAAGTTTATATTTATTTATTAATATTATAGTTTAAACTTTAGTGTTTATTTTTTTTCATTTTTATATTAAGACTGTTAACTAGTCATTAGAAACAAAATATCAATATAATATATATATATATATATATATAAAGTGATGAGATTTCCTATAGGGAAAGAAATTTTAATATGAGTTTTATCTTAAAAATTTAGTAACCTGTATAATCTGTTTTATTTTACCTGGCTAATTTACTGTTATCAATAAAAATAATTTTTTCAATATTTGTATTTGTTTCCCCACCACATTTTTGTACAGTATTTATATGTGAATAATTGTAAGATTTTTTGTATCTCCTGACGATGGCCGAAAGGTCGAAACGATCGTAGAGTGAATAAATAATTTGTGAAACTAATCAACTGATTTTAATAAATATAACTTTATCGTTATTTTATTTCTTAATAATAAGTAATAGTAATTAAAAAGCATTAGAAATTAATCTAAAGATTAATTTTGTAATTAATTTTTTTAAAAATACTTATTTCATGTAAAGTTTTATGACAATGAATGTATTTATATAACGCCAGAGTGAAATAATAACACATTATGGATCTTTTTTTCATACTTTGTACTTTTTCACACTATTACCATAAATAAATATTTTGTGAATTATAAATAGTGAAATAAAGTACAAGTTTTTTAATAGTTTTAATTTAAAGTCAATTGAAATTAAACGGCTTTAGGTAGTTGTTCTGTATTATTTACTAATAATAGAAGTTTTGACGTATTTAACGTACATCTTCATCAGGAAAAAATGATACAAATGATATTTACAGTAAATAAACAGAACATAGAAACAAGTTATTAGATGTACGTTAAGTACGTCAACACGTCGACTATTAATAGAACTACAAAATAATAAAATTACAACCTAAAGCCGTTTTATTTTAATATAATTTTTTTACTATATTGAAGTCAATTTTGTAGTGACAAATTATCATTTTTTGTTAAGATTTCTTTAAATATGTGATGCAATATATTTACTAATGATTTTTTTCATGAAGTAATTGCTGCTGATAATTGTATAATTGGGAGCCGTATTTAGGAGAAGTTGGTGACTGTGCTGCTCATTGTGGAGCCAAAGGAATGAATTCTTGGTGTCATGATAATGAATGTATTTGTGTTCGTAAACCGTCGGGGTAAAGATTAAATGTAAATAGTAAATTATACTTTTAATCTCAAATAAAAGATGTTCTGAATAAGTTGTTTATAAAAATTTATTCTAAGCATACTCTTTGCACGATTTATAATAAATAATTACAAAATTGAATTTTTGTACAATACTACCAACTGCAAAGAGTCAATTATATCTAGAATGGGTATATTATAATATAATATATAAAGTGAAGTGGCATTTAAAACCGATTACAAGATATGACAAGACGACAAGATTAAAAAGCAGAAAATAAAATATATAAAAAAAAATACTTTTTAAAAACCACGCTTATATTTAAATGCATTAAAAAGAGGAAAATACATTTTTTCTTGGGTATCCAAATTTTTTTAGAAAGAAATAAAAGCGTGGAGCGCCAGGAAACTATATATTTTGCAAATGATTAATGATTTAAATATAAGCGTAGTTTTTAAAAAGTTTTTTTATATATTTTAATATTAATTTGATAATGTCGAAGTGTTTATAAATTGTTTATAAATTAATATTGAGTATACAGAATGTTACTTATGCATACATACACAAGCGCGCCATATCAAAAATGGTGTTTTTACCATGCAAATAACAATAAGCTAATTTGTCATACAAACTTTATTAAACAAATGGCAAAAGAGTAAATAATAACGGTAAAATTTTTGCTTAAAATGCAGCATATCTAGTATCTCATAATTATATATTACGTTACGAAAAGCAAAAAAAAAAACGATATTTAATATGTTGTGCTCAGATACCACGGACGAGGCAGAACTGAAGCCAAAGCAATTTGAGCAAAACATGAAAAAAGCATTCTGCTCCGAATGACATTTGCTATGGGTTCCAAACCGAATTAAATTTAAAATAAATAGGAATACGTACCAGGTAATCTAAACCTTACCCCTTCTGAAAATTAAAAGGTGAAATAACGTTTGCGTGAGTCGTTAAAAATATTTTATTATTTCTAAAATCTTTTACTGTGTTATTTTGATATCAATAGTTTTAGTTATTATATATGAGCTAAAATTTAACGGAGTGAAATAAATTATTCGTTTTGTTACTATATCTCTTATTTTATTATGGATGTAAATCTTAATATTTAATGTTGTGCATATTTTGATTGTAACAATTTGATAATTTTGTGCAGCTTAAGATGACAAATTTTCTTCTGAGTAAATTTAGCATTTATTTAAAATTAATCCAATACTGAATGTGTTCGTATCCTACCTATAAATGTTAGACTATATCTTGCTACTGATAGTGACTTGGGGTAACTTGCTGCTGACGGTAATTTGTTGCTGATCGTAACTTGAGGTTGATCGTCACTAATTCAGTCTCAATCGATACCCCTTTTTAAATTATATTTTGGCCATCAAACTGGACTCTGCCAGATGGCAACATAAGCATAAATATCTAATTCGCTGTGCAATCAAACTTTAAATATCATTCAAAATATATCGAAATTGCTTACAGCAGCTTAAAGTTCAATGCGCAAAAAATGCTTTACAAACTTTTATCGATCAATTTAAAAACATTTACTCGTACAGCGGCCTCACTTCCGTCATACGGAGTTCGAATTGCTGCTAAAATATTACCAGTAACATCGTACTCGCAAAGCACATCTCACAAGATTTTCCAAAAAACACTTTTATAAGCTTTCCTTAAATCCATACTCATAATCCATAATTGACAATCGTAAATGTTTTTTTATTTTTTGTATTTTTTTTTTTTTTAGATTTTGAAAATAGAAAGTTATACATTAGATTAACATTTTTTCATCAGATATACATATATATATATATATATATATATATATATATATATACATATATACGTATATTTTATGTAAATTTAATTATTTTTTCAATGAAAAACATACATAATATGACAAATTAATTAATTTATTTAAAATTACAAAATTGCATTACTTTTACAGAAAATTTATCTTAACAGTTATGTTATCGGGTTTACTGAAATAATATGTAATTTTTTACTAAGATTTTTATGTAAAATGGCTTTTTACAGTGTACATACACGTATTAGAAATTATTTTAAAATCCCTTTTTTATTATAAAATATTTAGAATATTTGAAAATCATATACAATAAATTAATTTATTTTA
This sequence comes from Clivina fossor, assembly GCA_963966155.1. Lineage (NCBI taxonomy): Eukaryota > Metazoa > Arthropoda > Insecta > Coleoptera > Carabidae > Clivina > Clivina fossor. The sequence goes on from OZ014554.1 coordinate 10,396,982, forward strand.
CAAAATAGTGTAAAATTAAGTTTTTTTCGATTTCATTAAAAATTGGTAAATATTTTTTTTTTAGCTGCACAATACAAATCACACTTTAGCAATATATATTATAACCTAGAAAGCTATCTTACGATTAAAGATATAATAATTTTGAAAACTTCTTAAAACTTTCCCGAAGAAATATTATTAAGAAAGTTGTGTTGCGTTCTATACTTAATAAGTTTTATTAAGTACCCATCTTTGAAAAAGTTTATTTTTCTTGGATAATGTATCTTAATACGTGTCTAGCTTTTTTATATGTAAAAGTAAAAATATTCAGCAAGATCAGCAATGAGAAACTTCAAATAAGTAAATACTATATATGTTATTTTTTAAATATACATACATAAAATTACGCGAACTACCTCGTACAACTTTTTTTAATTTATGCAAAAATTATTTTTGCAAAATATTTCTATCTGGATAAGTAACATTTGCCTTATTCATATTTATGATGCCTCTCTTATATGTTTTTAAATTCTCACTATTTTTTATACATTAATTTATTTCACATCAAATCCCTTCTAATTACATTACATACTCCACGCAAGAATCACATTTACACAGCAGTCATTTTTTATTTATGCTTCTGCAGCTAAATTCACCGTTCACTACCACGCACCGACTGTTGTACTAAAGCAGCACTACATACACGTAAATGGACTACTCTCAATATATTTACGTTATAGGAAATATATTAATGCACTTAAAATCTTGCAAAAATATTTTATTTATTTCAAATCTTTAGTTAGTTTCTGAAGCAATAAAACATCGAAAGAGAAAAGTATTTCATATACAATATTTAAAAATATTTTTGAACATTGATATTGAACATGTATTTTGCAATACAATTATAGAATCATATAAGAATTATTATGAATAATTTTTTTTAGACATAAAATAAAACTGTTTTTGGTTGTAGTTCTGATTAATATTTATTAATAATCGACGTTTCGACATGATCAACGTACATCTTCATCAGAAAAAAAGATGCAAATGACATTTATAGTAAATGAACAAAACATAGAAATAAGTTACTAGGTAACAAACTAAGTAACTAAATCAAATTTATTTTATAAATTTTAATTAAAGATAGTCAATTATTATTTAAATCAGTGCCTTCACACTGATTAATATTATCTCCTTCTTTATAATTTTCTATTACCTCTCCTATCAATTTACTATTAATATTGATGGTTCATGCAATTATTACAGTATCTTCGAATTTTACATCATAAAGATTTTCTAACGCATGTTGTGCAATATCAAAATTATCTGAATGATTTAGACGTATTGACTTTCTTTGTTGTGTCATTCTAGTGGAAACAGTTTTACCTGTCAGTCCAACATAAACCTTATTACATTCGTACGAAGTTCTATATATATATATATATATATATATATATATATATATATATATATATATATATCCGAAAATTGAAGGGGAATAATATTTTTTACACTCTTCAACATGCGTTGTAATTTTATGTAAAATAATTGTAGATACTTCATAAAATTTATAAAGTTTCAGGCCCATAGCTAAACTAAAACATAAATAATAATAAGTACATAAACGCAATTAAAGAACAAAATGTTTACAATTCAGCATATATTTTGTTCAGAACAAACAAAGTAAAAACAGAATGCTTTGTGAATTTATTATATCATTTTATATATATATATATATATATATATATATATATATATATATATATATATATAATATACCGGGTGTTCGTTCGCTAAGTTCGTATGGGCGTTTAACATGCCATTTCGATAATTTGCGATATACTACTTTCTAGAGTTAAATTCGGAGAAATGATTAGAATACTTTTTGATAGAAAATAAAAAGTTCTATAATTTGGTTTTAGTTTTAATTTGCTAGCATGTGCCGTTTGGACGCTAGAATTTTATTTTAATTTTTTGGTTTTTATTTTTTTTCTCTAAAACTATGAAGTGTAGGAAAATAAGCATGATATGGAAAAATGCGGAATCTTTAGTACTATAGTTTAGTCAATAAACCATTATTCTGGGATGCATCGTTTAGTAGAAAAAAATTATAAACTGAATTTTTGAAAATCGCTCGAGGGGGTACCCTTGGGATTTTTTCAAAATAAAACTTTTTTCAAAATTTGCTCAAAAAAATCTGAAATTTTTTTAGAATATATAATAATTTTTCCTGCCAAGCCAGAATGAGGTAGAAAAAAAAGTTACTTAGCTATTATGTAGCTCATATTTTTCTCTAGTTTACTAAATTTTTTCAGATATTTTTGAGCAAATTTTGAAAAAAGTCTTATTTTGAAAAAATCCCAGGGGTACCCCCTCAAGCGATTTTCAAAAATTCAGTTTTGAATTTTTTTATACTAAACGATGCATTCTAGAATAATGGTTTATTCACCAAATTATAGTACTTATTATTCCGCATTTTTCCATATCATGCTTATTTTCCTATACCTCATAGTTTTGAAAAAAAATAAAAATCAAAAAATCAAAAAAAAATTATAGCGCCCAAACGGCACATGCTAGCAAATTAAAACTAAAACCAAATTATAGAACTTATTATGCCCTATCGAAAAGTATTTTTGTATTTCTTCGAATTTAACTCGAGAAAGTAGTACCTATATCGCAATTTATCGAAATTACATGTTAAAATGCCCATACGAACTTGACGAACGAATACCCAGTATATATGAGCAGCATATGGTTAACTATTAGAAGAACATTTTTCTTGTATCTAATTAATTCACTTTATCTTATTTTTATTGTAAACTTAATTCGATATCCTTAAACTGACTTTAACGATACTTTAAAACAAATAAATATTAAAAAAAATAGACTAGAAAAAACTAGATGATTTTAGGTTTTTTAGTTGACTATAAAAAATTTTAGAAGTTAATTTTCTGGGTAATATTTTATTTTAATTTATTGAAAGAAACAATCAGAACATAAAATACAACTGCTTTAGGTTAAAGTTATATATTTATAATAGACGTTCCGATGAAACTGATACAAATGACATTACAGTAAATAACAGGACAAACAAACAAGTTACTAAATAACAACTAAGTGACTAGATCATAAAATTTTATAGATTTTTAATTAATGGAAACCAAATTTTATTTAACTCAATGCCTTCACAGTGATTGATGTTGTTTTTTTTCCTTATAAATTTCAATTGCTTGTTTTACCAATCTACTGTTAATATTGATAGGTCTTGCAATTATTACAGTATCTTCGAATTTTGAATCATGAAGATATTCTAACGCACATAATTATATTATATATATATATATATATATATATATATATATATATATATATCAGAGAATATCAAATATAAGCATGAAATAACTATTCAACTAAAAATGAAAAAACTAAAAAACTCGTATCACCTCGACCTGGGATCGAACCAGGGACTATCCACTTGCCGGGTGGACACTCTACCACTGAGCTACCGAGTTGACAACAGATCTTAGTGACAGAATGCAATCATTTTATTTTCAGTACAATGTTTTTTTCATAATTTTTATAATTGTACTGAAAATAAAATGATTGAATTCTGTCACTAAGATCTGTTGTCAACTCGGTAGCTCAGTGGTAGAGTGTCCACCCGGCAAGTGGAGAGTTCCTGGTTAGATCCCAGGTCTAGGTGATATAAGTTTTTTCATTTTCAGTTTAATAGTTATTTCATGCTTATATTTGATATACTCTGATATT
>OZ014554.1:10403228-10470728 GCA_963966155.1 Clivina fossor
ATCAACTTCGGGTATTGATTTATTCATCTCGAAGTAGTAGTTTACTGATCTCACTTTATGTACCACGAAAATTCACAACAGAAAAATATTTCGAAAATATTTATTTAACAAAAGTTGCTACACAAATTATAACTTCTTATTTTTACTTAAGACATTTTTTGATGACACTTTAGAAACATAATTTTTCATATTTTTGCAATATCTTTTTTGAGATATACAGTGTCCGCCAAAAAATTCGCATTATATTGAGAAAAACTTGTATCATTTGTTTTTTGAAAATAATGCCTGTAATAACTAAAAATGCATAATTGATATCACTTTTGGTATAAATTATAATTTGTCGTATCATTTGCGCCAAATATATATATATATATATATATATATATATATATATATATATATATATTTCGTACCCGATCTCTCCTATTTACACCACATACCCCACGTAAAAATCTCATTTCCACAGCAGTCATTTTCCGTTTATGCTTTTGCAACCGACCCCAACATTCACTACCATACATCAACGTAGGCACTAAAACTGCATTGTATATACGCAAACTGGCTTCTTTGGAAACATTTACATTCCTAGCAAAAGTTCCCAAGCACCCAAAACCTTACAAAAAATACTAATTTTCAATAATTTTTCCTGCCAAACCAGCATGAGATAGAGAAAAACGTTACTTAGCTATTATGTAGCTAATTATTTTTTCTATTTTACTGGATTTTTTCAAATTTTTTTAAGCAAATTTTAAAAAAGTCTTATTTTAAAAAAAAATTCCAAGTGATTTTCAAAAATTCAGTTTTTATTTTTTTCTGCTAAACGATGCATCTTAGAATAATGGGTTTTTACTCAATTATAGTACTCGTTGTACTCAATCAACTAATTGAATATCAATTCACAATTAATTATTATTATTTTTACTTTTACTTCGGAAAAGCATAGGTGCAATTTCTCAAGAAATGTAAATAATTATTTTGTGGTAGATATGTGTTGGTTCTAATTTAGAATAAGTACATTAAAAACAATTTATATAACATATATAAACTGAAAAACATTAAATGAATTATAAGGATGCATGCAGGTGAAGTTGTTACAGCTTTTATTATAAAAAAACTGAAATTTTAGCTCAGATAGCCAAGCAAATAATTACGGTACTTCAGTATTACTCAACCGACGTTGACTAAAATTGTTCTGCAATCTTTCTAATACTGTTTTCGAATACCAAAACATGAATTATTGCATAAATAATAAATAGACGTAAATAAAAATTAAGAAATCTCCATAATCGATAATTTGTAGGAAACGATAACACGTTTTCGACTTGAGCGACTTCTAAATGTTAACCGATTTGGCTCAAATCCGACATACTGTCATGTTTTTATGTATTGTAACATATACTAAAAGAAGACCGTAAAATCAGGAATTTTGTTTTTTGGCATAGTCATATATATATATATATATATATATATATATATATATATATATATACTCAGAGTATATAAATATATGATATAGCTGCACTTACCCACAGAAAGATTTGCATCTAGTTGCTGCTGACCCCATTCGGAAAAAACCACGTTGATGTCCAATCTCGGCTGTCCATCCGAGACATTGATATTGGTGGAGGCACTGTTTCGTATCGCATAGTAGTAGAAGTTGTAGTTCACACTGTAATAATACACAAATTAATTATTAATTGAATAAATATTATTATAGTTTCACTAGGGGAGAGTGGGGTGAGTTACAGATCAATCATCATTATGTTATGATATAATTATGGTATAGATGCATATTTATTGAGGAAGGGGGCCATCTCGCAAAATTAAAATTCGAAATAATCTACTACTATAATAATCTACATCCCCCATTTCACGACAAACTTTATTTACCCAGTAACAAAAGAAATGCGAAATTGCATTTTGGTTAAAATAACTACTAAATACTCCTAAATGCTTTCACAATCAATTTATAAGTCATAGAAACTAATAAGTAATGATTGAATTTATAAGCAGCAGCATAAATATAAAATTGAATAAAATCAGTTAAAAACTCTTACCTTAATAAACTATCCAATTATGGAACACATCTTGTAGAAATCTGAATGCCACAGTCTTCATGGTAACACTGCATAACGGCCCAAAATGATCAGTGATTTGTAAATCGCAAAGTGTTTGTTATTTTTGCGAAATTCCCAGCCGTTGTTTTGCAAACATTAATAATTAATAGCCGAAAGGTTGTACGGGGTTGGGATTAAAATATCTTATAGCAACACTAAGTGTTTCGGGTAGGTTTCGTTATTTTTGCGAAATTCACAGCCGTTTGCAAAATACTCGCAATTTTAGTTTTTGAATTTTTACACACAAATTTGTTAACTTTTTGTATAAGTAAATAAAACTAATTTAATTTTCAAAAGTAATAAAACGTTTTAATAAAACAGGTAAACATAACGTATATAAAATTTATTTCTTCATTTACATATACTAATCTACTACACAATAAATGTCGCTAGTAGTATTAAACGTAAATAAAATTCAATTTAATGAACGCGCCGTTATTTTTTAATATTTGAAAAATAGAAAAAATCAAAATACACAGTAGTTGTTTAAGGACTTTATTGAACAATAGAAAAATATTTATCAAAAAATAGGTGAAATAAATATAACTTTATAATTATATATATATATATATATATATATATATATATATATATATATATATACACGTAAATTTGATCTATGAATACGCACCCCAAATATTTTTCTTCTTTTACTTATATTTTACAAATACTACAATATATAACTGTACTATTTCGCTTATAATAAAAATAATTATTAAAATAAATCATGCATTTTATAAAATAATAAAATTAATGTCTTGTGTGATACAGGTTTAACAAATTTCACTTATCGACAATACGTTAGTTGACAAATTTCTTCAAGTGGTCAGTAGTGCATAGACAGTTTTTTATTTATTTTTGTATTGAAAATGATTTTTCAACTTTCACTTATTATTAAACAAAGCAAAAATCAAGGAGACGTTTCTTTTTATTATAGTTAATAATTGTATATCAAAACAAACAGATGTTAATATCGGTTTGCCACAGGGAACTGTATTATGAACAATGTTATTTATTATATATATATATATATATATATATATATATATATATATATATATATTGATTTTTATTGATTATTATTGAAAATTCTAAAATGTTTTTTAGAATTTTTAATAATTTTTCCTGCAAAATCAGTATGAATTAGAGAAAAAAGTTACTTAGCTATTATATAGCTAAATTTTTTTTCTATTTAATTGAATTTTTCAAATTTTTTTGAGCAAATTTTGAAAAAAGTCTTATTTTGAAAAAATTCTAATTCAATTTTTTTTTTCTACTAAACGTTGCATCGTAGAATAATGGTTTTTTTACTCAATTATCGTACTCATTATTCCGCATTTTTCCATGTCATGCTTATTTTCCTACACCTCATAGTTTTTGAGAAAAAAACCATAAAAATCATAAAAAAATTCTAGCGCCCAAACGGCACATGCTAGCAAATTAAAACTAAAACCAACTAATAGAACTTTTTATGTCCTATCGAAAAGTATTCTAAGTATTTCTTCGAATTTTACTCGCGAAAGTAGTATATTGCAATTTATCGAAATTACATGTTAAACACCCATACGAACTTAACGAACGAACACCCGGTATATATATATATATATATATATATATATATATATATATATATATATATATATATATATATATATATACATTCATACATACATACATGTAATAATGATATTATTAATGTTGTTAGTAAATGTAAATTAAAATTAATTAGGAAAAAATAATAAAATTTATTTATTTGTCTTGATTTCCACTCGTATTTTTTATTTTTTTATTAAAAATAGACGACCACGGTTTCAACCAATATATTGGCCATCATGGGTCTGGTACAGACTAGAATACAATACAACACAATATATTCAAGGCCATTTTCAAAATATTCAGATCAAAACATTAACATTATAATTTTTAACAATATAAAAATATAAATTATATTAATTACATTAAGAGATACAACAATAATTAAACTGAAATACATTTAAAAAATATTTATAACCTATATAACATCAATTTTTTACTTACATTAATTACAGGAAGTCATATTCTAATTGAAAAACATACATGTGTGTGTTTCCACATTTTGAACGAATTTTTTTGTCTTTTTCATATAATAATAAACAATAACAATATAATAAAAACTATTTGTCGTAGAATAAAACCAAATCAACGTTTAAAAATTTAAAATTATAAAATTCATGAATTCAATCACTTGTCAAGCTAAGTTGTAATGCGTGGTGCAATTTGTTTGTGGCTGAAGGTCATAGCTGTTTTTTCAAGTAGTGGGGAGTAATCAAATTTTGTTTGTTCATTTAGCTCCATTGTAACTCCATCTCTTGACAATTTGTTTATTTCAAGAGCTTCCAAAAAATTTAACGAAAAGCCTTTATTATGAGTATGTAATATTTCATAATCATGATTTATATCAAACTTATGACCTGTTATAAAAATTATAAAAAAAAAATAAAAATTATAATGTTAATGTTTTGATCTGAATATTTTGAAAATGGCCTTGAATATATTGTGTTGTATTGTATTCTAGTCTGTACCAGACCCGATGATGGCCAATATATTGGTTGAAACCGCGGTCGTCTATTTTTAATAAAAAAATAAAAAATACGAGTGGAAATCAAGACAAATAAATAAATTTTATTATTCTTTCCTAATTATCATCAACATTTCCACATTGGGTGTTTTAAATAATTTTCATCATAAATTAAAATTATTTGCAGACGATACTTTATTGACTCTGTTCAAGAAGGAATTCATATAAATCAAAAAGAATTAGATAATGTATTAGAATAGATAAACATAAATAAATTAATTAAATGTGAAAAAAACAAAATTAATGATAATTAATTCAAAAATTGATTATAATGCAATAATAAAAATTAATGATGAAAAAATTGAAAAAAAAATGGCAAAAAAAGTTTACTTATTGCAAAGAATTAAAAATAAAATTAATTATCTGCAAGCAGTGCAACTTTACTAAACTATAATAGCTCCTCATATTGATTTACGTGCCACTATATTATTTCTTTGTAATAAAAACCAGTTACAAAGGCTGCAAAATATTCGAAAAAAAGTATAGTTAAAGTAAATAAATGTACAAATGTAAATAATATGTTAAGTGCACTAAATTGGATGAACATCAAGCAAAGAATATATATCTTAACATTGATTTTTATTTTTAAACTAAAGAATGACTTTTTGTTGTCAAAGTTACATAGAACAAATACACAAAATTGTTTGTATTATAAAGGCTTTCAGCTATTTAATAAGTTAGATACTCATGTAAAAAATAAAAATAAGATCTCTATTTTTAGAAAAAATTGCGCTGAATTTATTAAAAGTAACGTAATGTAGGTTTTTATTTTTATTTTTATTTTATAATACTACTCCACGGTATGTAAATTTTATTTTGTAAATAGATTGTATAAATAACTAAATAGTTAAATAAAATTGGATTATTATTATTATTATTATTATTATTATTATTATTATTATAGTATTAAACGAATAAATCTAATGTAAAATTATTATTTTTTGTATTACCACCACCTGTAGGAATAATAGCCTTTTGTTTGCCTTGAACTACTCTTAACAGTAGCAGTAGAGTGGAGATACAGTGATAAATATATTGTTACTATTAAAATAGCAATTCGATTGTAATTTAATTTAATATCCTTTTTTGTTTTATCAAGTGCCAACCACAGAAAGTGTACGTATCAAAGTCGTAAATATGTTTAATGTAAAAAATTATGTTTTATGCGTAAAAAATGATCATACATGACCATCCCTGATCAGTGAATGTGGAGTGTAAAGTGTGTCATAAAAATTTAACAAAAGTTGCAATGTAATTACAATAAATTAAGTAACTTTTACATACATACATACATTCACAATCACGCCATGTACCCAAAAGGGTGTGGCACAAACTCTTTTCATCATTCCGAAATCAGTCGCCTCCAAACATTCCTATCCGAACAAGCAACTTTCGCTTCATCCACATTCATAATTCTTCTCATACATGCTCTTTTATTCCTACTACTTGGAACCTTTTGCTCACGCAAAACACTCTCAATCATACCACTCCAACTACTAATCGGTCGTCCACGCAATCGTATACCATCAAAATCATTCAAATAAATATTTTTAACCAAACGTTAATTAGACATTCGCTCAACATGTCCGAACCATCTTAACTGACTAACACCAACTTTTGCTACAACATTTTTTTTAATTTCACACTCATCATACACTAATCTATTTCGTACCCGATCTCTCCTATTTACACCACATACCCCACGTAAAAATCTCATTTCCACGGCAGTCATTTTCCGTTTATGCTTTTGCAACCAAACCCAACATTTACTACCTATTCATCAACGTAGGCACCAAAACTGCATTATATACACTCAAACGGGCTTCTTTGGAAACATTTACATTCCTAGCAAAAGTTCCCAAAGCACCCAAAACCTTACAACCAGCATTTACTCTCCTTTCAATTTCACGATCAAAACGGCCATCTCTAGACAGCAAACTACTCAAGTACACAAATTCATCTACCTGCTCTAAACGTGCACCATCAATATATACATTACATTCAGTCATCAAGTCAGCCTTTTAAAAAATTAATTAATTAATTATTAACTTTATCGATGACTTTTCACTACTCTCTCAACTACAATTTTTTCTTCCTTCCTCTACAAGAAGTACAAATACTTTTAATCTGTCAATTTCTCATTCTAATGTTCTAACAAAGTCGCCCATTTATCATGTGTCACTCATTTAATAAGTTAGAATCGTACACACTTAATGACCGTATTCCCACCTCTTTTGTTAATGAAAAAGTGCTTTTATTTTTTGTATTAAAATAAATTTTCACTTCTACCTCCTATCAAATATGAATAGTATTTTTATTTTTGATATATTTTTTTTATATCTAATATAATAAAATTCAAATAAACTAATTAAATTTGCTTAATAAGTAAACTTTAAAAGTACTTTTGACATAAGTCACTTTTAAAAATGAGGTGGTTTTAAGTAAATTCATGTATTATGTGAATATTTTATAAGTTTGGTGTAATTAAGTAAATCAATAAACGAGTGTACTGATTCATATTTTACAATATTATTATGTTTTGTAGAATTGCAATATTAATAATATAACAGTTGTACAAATGTTTATTTGCTGAAACAAAAAACAAAATTATAAATTTGTAATCTAGTTAGAATTATTGAAATAAAAAATATTATTACTTTTAAGAAAAGTTTCGGATTTATTGGCATTATTCCAAATATTTTTCCTTCTGGGATATGATGTAAGCTTTGAATTAGCAATGCATTCTTCTGCAAAATAAATTATAATTAATTGGTACGAAATTTGTAACTGTGAAATTTTATTACCATTTCAGCTAGTTGCTTATTTTTATAGTAAATTATAACACCTCCAAATTTTGCTGTTAGGTTATGTTCCTGAAATTAAAAAAAAAAAATGTTAAATAAATGCATAATATTACATACGATATTTGAGAGTGAATTACAATGGAACCTCGCTTAACGAGTAATTCGCATAACGAGCAAAATAAATTGTAAAAAAACGGCTCGCTTAACGAGCGATGTTTCGGATAACGAGTGACTTGGATAGGGGAATCCTCGAATTGTGCGATGAAACTTTCCGCGCCATTGTTATATCAGTCTGTGTTTAGAACTCGTTGTGCTAGCATAATTTTTCCAAACTTGTGATCAGACATTATTTGTGATTTTTTGTGTGCAAAGTTTAATAACCCTTGTAAAAATGCCCCCGAAGAAAATGAAATGGTTCATTCTGCGATAGAAGAAAAGATAAAGTTGAATCACGCTCCTTAACAATTTATATGTACATAATTTTTTTTAAATAAACATTACAGATAACGTTTTTTATAGTATTTTTTTTTTTAATTTATTTTTTGAGTATTTTTTTTCGACATGGAACGCAATATCGTATTTTACATTAGTTTATATGGTAAAAATTGTTTCGCTTAACGTGTGTTTCGTATTACGAGTAAGACTCCGGAACGAATTATGCTCGTTATGCGAGGTTTCACTGTATATAATTTTGTAAAAAAAATTTGAAAAATTGCAGAAAAATTTTGGTAAAATTTACTATAAAAATTCTGTAATATAATTTTACTACAAATATTTAGTATTTCTACCTCAAAATTTTGTAATTTTTACATAATTCATAAAAACTCACATAAAGTAAATAAAAATGACCTAATAAGTATGTAAAATTGCCTACTTTTTGCAAATTACATTTCATACTTAATGCAGAATTAAATATTGTTGGTATAATTTCTTAAATTATGTAAAATTACAGCTTGCACATTAATATCTTTAATAATACATCAAAATATTTCAAGTATAATTCATTCGTTTCAAAATATGTACATCCTTTATGTAAACTTAGAAATGAATGTAATTATATCAACAATAATATTACAGAATTAAAGAAATTTTACCTATTCATGGAGAATTTTTGACAGCAAATTTACTGAATACTAAAAAACTATAATATTACATATATATATATATATATATATATATATATATATATATATATATATATATACTTTTCCATTCTGTTGGTAATATCATAATATTACATAGTCTTTGTAATAGTTCTGTTATTGTGTATTTTTAAACAATTATGTCAAAATTTGTAGGTAAAAATGCATAATGCACAAAGGGTGATACTACAAGCATAGTTTTAAAATCAGTATTAAGACGATAAAACTGTCATAAAGGCAAGACTGAACAAATAAATGAAAATACACGAAACCGAGTTTGTAGTAGCAGCCAAAGATATTCTACGTAGAATTAAAGAAACGTTGAAAAAATAGACAAAATTTAGAAAAATTGTTTTATGTTTCAAAATTCATTGTGAAATTAAAAAAAAAACATTTCTATTTTTTATAAAACATGTGTTGATAAAAATGGAGCTGTAAAAACCGTTAATATTTTTACAGCTCCGACTTTACTTTTGCTCCGAGCAATATTATACTACTCCGAACTCCATGAAAAAAAATTGATATAATTTATATTTACCTCTTCTTTTACTCTGTAGAAATAATAAAATAAATATAATGATATATAATTATAAAATATAGCTAGAGCACCCACAATAATTGGATTGATTTCTTCAATATGTCTAACAAAAGCGTACGTAAACATAATTATATACTGAGCTGTATTTACCAGCAGAGTAACGGTTATGATAGTGCTAAAATTATTCATTATAAGTTGAATGCCTCGATATGTATTTAATTTAATTCGACACATTTCACTAATGGTATATGCTGGATATTCATAAGTGTCGATTTCCTTTAACACTTTATATATTTGTTTATAGCGTTCTACCCCAATGCCAGATAACACAAAAATAATTGTTATTATTGTAATCCGTATTACATTTGTAAATACAATTGTTCCAATATCTAATATTGCGTTATAATAATCGTCATGAACGTAAAATGTTAAACCCATTATTATTGTCATAAATACTGTATGTAATACCGAAAGGATGAACCATTTTCTATAACTGACTTTAATTCGACATTTTCTTATTGTTTCATCGATTTCTTCTAACATGTCAAATGCAAAATCAATGTTCGATTTTCGATGCACTGAGAACAAAATTATTGATAATATCGCCGCGAATCCACTTGAACCATATAAAAATATCTCCATATAGTATGAAAACTGATCAATTGTATTTATGGTTTGAAACTTTAACCAATGGAACCATATTAAAAATGTAACAATACCTATAATAAAGTAATTATATTTTATTTTAAATCGGTAACTGAATGATGATTTGATGACTAAATATAATGTTGATCATGTACGTTTAAAGCAGGTAGATGAATTTACATATAGCTACCCAGTTTATGTGTATAATACAATGCTGTTTTGATGCCTACAATGACTTATGGAATGAGTTAGGCTGTAAAAGTATAAAAGGAAAATAAGTATTATGGAAATAAAATTTTGCCTATGGTATATGGTGCAAGGAAAAAGAATTGAGCACGAAATACAGGGTTCGGTAAAATAATGCATGGATTTCAAAAAACAGTAAATGATAAACAACGACATTAACCAAAAATTTTTATTGTTCAAAATGTTTGCAATATCTTAAAGTTTGCGATACAGCGAGTTAGGCGATTTCAGAAGTTCTGCATAACACGTGCTATCATTTCAGGCGGTATCAAGGTATTGATGGTTTGAAGACGGTTGGTGTACACTCTTTCTTTCACGTAGCCCCAGAGAAAAAAAATCACATACCGCAAGATCGAGTGAGCGCGCTGCGCTGGCCATGCTATGTCACCGCGATGTGAAATAATGCAGCCAGGAAACATCTGATTTAATACTGCTGTGTGCGAAGTTTTTTGTCTTGTTTAAACCATATCTCACCATTGAATTGCCCTAATTTAGGTTGCACGAAGGTCAGTAACATGTGAAAATAACGACTGTATGTCACTGTAACAGCCGCAGCAATAGCTGAACGGGGACTGCCTTAATCTCTCAATATTCTCAGGTATTCTAACACTTTTTGTCCTACCAGGAGGTTTTTTTTTTCAATGTTGAACCAGTTGAACGAAAGGCAGCTAACCAACGAATAATCGCATTGCGATCTGGCACTGTGTGTAAAGGGCAAATATTAAAATGTAAACTGAACGATCTTTGCGTTTTAATAACGGAACGACCATTTTTAAAATAAGTTTCAATAGCGAACGCACGATGATCACCTGACCAAGGCATAATGGGATACTGAAACCATACTGAAACTTTAGTGCACCGACAAAGCCCCACCACATTTTTCTACCCCTACCCATATAGGAACAATTGACGCCGGAAATTTATGCATTTTTTTTGCCGGACCCTGTATATTAATGTATCAAAAGTGTAAAATTGAAAAAAAAATGTTGTTGCAAAAGTTGATGTTAGTCTCTTAAAATGGTTTGGTCATCTTGAGTGAATGTCTAATAAATGATTGATAGTATGATTGAGAGTGTTCTGCGTGAGTAAATATTTAAAAGTACATAGTAAAAATAGAAAAATATCATAAATGAGGTTAGAGCAAAAGTTACTTATTTGAAAATTAATTTCTGCACAATAGAAAAACTTTGTGCCACAAACTTACAGGCATATGGCGTGGTTGTAAATAATAATTACTTTATAATTACTTTATAATCTATACAATTGCCATAAAACTCAGTTTATTTACAAGTTGTCTTACACAAAATTCTATCTATGTCTTCAAATTTTACAAAAAAACAGAAATATTTTTATAAACGTATATGAATACGTTAAGTTTTCTGAAAATATATAATTTACAATAACATAAAACTGCTACTTACGATTATTAATCACTGTTATTAATACTTAAATTTACTGTAAATTCTATTTTATTATTTTAATTAATTTGTTTTAAAAAATATATCAACAAATAACAAACCGCAAAACACAAAATGCAACTGTACATACATACATACATACATACACAATCACGCCATGTACCCAAAAGGGTGTAGCACAAACTCTTTTCAACATCCCGAAATCAGTCGCCTCCAAACATTCCTATCTAAACAAGCAACTTTCGCTTCATCCACATTCATAATTCCTCTCATACATGCTCTTTTATTCCTACTACTTGGAAACTTTCATATCATACCATTCCAACTACTCATCGGACGTCCACGCAAACGTATACCATCAAAATCATTCAAATAAATCTTTTTAACCAAACGTTCATTAGACATTCGCTCAACATATCCGAACCATCTTAACTGACTAACACCAACTTTTGCTACAACATTTTTTTCAATTTCACACTCATCATACACTAATCTATTTCGTACCCGATCTCTCTTATTTACACCACATACCCCACGTAAAAATCTCATTTCCACAGCAGTCATTTTCCGTTTATGCTTTTGCAATCAAACCCAACATTCACTACCATACATCAATGTAGGCACCAAAACTGCATTATATACACTCAAACGGGCTTCTTTGGAAACATTTACATTCCTAGCAAAAGTTCCCAAAGCACCCAAAACCTTACAACCAGCATTTACTCTCCTTTCAATTTCACGATCAAAAAGGCCATCTCCAGACAGCAAACTACCTGCTCTAAGCGTGCACCATCAATATATACATTACATTCAGTCATCAAGTCACCCATCTCAAAAACTAAAACTTTGCATTTATCTACATTCAACACAAGATTCATATCTTTACCAACAACATTAATTCTATCAATCATCCTTCTCAGTTGTTCTTCAGATTCATTAATTATTTTCAAACTGGAGCCATATTGTAATAATAATCATAAACTGTGTTGGCAATTGTCAATTACCTATCTTATTCTAATATAACTTTTATTATGAAATGTTCTGTATTTATAAATTATGTAGAATTATTTTTTTTTTTAACTAATACGCCTTTTCTTCAAAGAGAAAACACACGCACAATAATAAAATAATAATAAATCTGATCTGATTTTATTTCTGAATTCAATTAATCGCACTTAACCGATTACTCGCGGTTAATCGATTAATTGTGATTAACCGTTTAACCGGTTTTTATTTTTTGAAAACCGTAGTATCCGGTTACTAGATTATTTATTTTTGATATCACTAGTTAAAATGCCGTAGATAAAAAAATTCACGTAATGTAATTTTTACACATAAAATACAGAAGAAATTCTTACTTGCTGTAAATAGTAAATTTACTATTTTTCTTCGTTCAGCATACATCTTTGGTCTGTTATTCGGATATTCGTATCTCATAACATTGTATCCGGTAAGAGTTAGCACCGGAATAAAACAATATCCCAATTCTGAAAACGTTTTCGGACCTTCACTACATAACTTAAAAAATAATTTTATATATTTTAAATAGTTATATATTCGGTTAAGCATTTCTTTGTTCTTTATTCAAATCGAACTACACAAGAGCAATAGACTAATACTTCTAAAAAAATGCGTTACAAAAGCGATTTATTTTTCGATAATTTTTATTTTACTATTATTAGTTTTCCAATAATATACACTATAATACTGGTTAATGATTTTGTAATGCGTTTTTTTTTAATAAATTAATCATATCTACTTACAATAATTTGTTTCTGCATTTCCATCCTATGACAAAGTTATACTATCAATATTTCTAATAATTTTATCATAATTGCATTGAAAATATATTAACAATGGAAACCCATTGTGTTAGACTAAATGGAATTGCTTCCTAATAACATCAGAATTCGCCGTTTTAAAACTTTGATTTTGCATAGAGAAAAATCTTTCAGAATTCATTATATTAAAATAAAACAGTTTTAAGTAATAGTGCTGTATTAAAATTTATTAATACAGAACTATAACTTAAAACCGTTTTATTTCGATTTTACAACTTTTTGACTTTATATTTTTCAAATAAATCATAAATAATTTGGTTACTATTTATGATTATAAATATAAATAATATCAAACATCAATCAGAAAATTATTATGGTACTAATGATAAATAGGTAGTAATTTTAATATTGTTTGATCACACATCAGTAAATAATTTAGTCTAGTAATTGTTTACATACATAATTACGCCATGTACCCAAAAGTGTGTGTGGCACAAACTCTTTTTAATATGCCGAAATTATTTTTCGCTAAACATTTCTATTCAGGCAAGTTACTTTTGTTTTTTCCACATTTATGTTACCTCTCACACATGCTATTCTTTTTTAAAAAATTAATTATTTTTTTAAAATTAATTGAGACTATACTATTGATCAGAATTTATTCAAATTTTCATAAAATAAAAAATCAATGCAACCGTAACTTGACTTAATAATTTTTAATATGGCCGTCGGAGATGTTAAATTAAATACACTTTCCGTGTTTCTTTGGTTGAATGTGTAATTTATAACAAATATGGCGATGTACAATGCATTTCGTGCACTTATTAACACATTTTCAAAAACAAAATTTACATTCAAGCGAAAATAAATAATCCAACTGTCAATTAATTTAACTTAAATTAATCATTTTCAATACGGTTACCGGAAATGTCAAATTAAATACATGATACAAGATTAGATATATTAAAGTGTCCGTAAAAACAAACAAATTTCCAGTAAGGCTAAAATTAATAATTTTACATCAAAACAACATCAGAAATAATAATTTTTGCTTGTTTTTACGAAAGTAACAGGTTCCTCTACACAATTGAAATTTTTGAAGAACGCGTGTAAGTACATATAGTGAAATTTTTATTTAAATGGGATTCCAAAGCCAATTAGGAATTTTGAATAATTGACTTACGTCTCTACATACTAACTGCTTTTATTCCGTTCCGTTAAACGATGAAAACAAATTACGTGTTTCGTGGCTTGATTCGACCGAACTAGCTTGTTGCTTTCAACGTGCTACGTTTATGCATAGTTTTCCAACGTTTAAAAAATAACTGTCAATCAATATAAATAGTAAGTGTGCTTTTATTTTTTTTCCCATATCTGATAATCCTAAACTCATATCCTAGCAACGAAACAAAAAATAAATAATGTTTGGTTTTTTTCTAAATGTTAAAGCCGTCAAAGTTTCGAGATTTTGTGCGATTTTGTGAGGTGAAAATTTTTACAGGGTATCATGTAACCGTAGTAAATGACTCATAGCTTTGGAATCCTATTTGAATAAAAATTTCACTATATATTGTTTATATCGCCTATGTATTAATAGGCGTTTTTCGAAAATTTTATTTATGTAGAGAAATCTGTTACTTTAGTAAAAACAAGCAAAAAATATTATTTCTGAGGTTCTTTTGATGTAAAACTTTCGATTTTAGCCTTACTAAAAAAAAGAAAATTTTACGGTCACTCTAATATACCGGGTGTTCGTTCGTCAAGTTCGTATGGGCGTTTAACATGCAATTTCGATAATTTGCGATATACTTCTTTCTAGAGTTAAATTCGGAGAAATACTTAAAATACTTTTTGATAGACCATAAAAAGTTCTATAATTTGGTTTTAGTTTTAATTTGCTGGCATGTGCCGTTTGGGGACGAGAATTTTTTTTAGATTTTTTGGTTTTTATTTTTATTTTTCAAAACTATGAGTTGTAGGAAAATAAGCATGTTATGGAAAAATGCGGAATAATGAGTGCTATAATTAAGTAAAAAAAAAAACATTATTTTAGGATGCATCGTTTAGTAGAAAAAATTGGAATTTTTTTCAAAATAAAACTTTTTTTAAAATTTGCTCAAAAAAATTTCAAAAAATTCAATAACATAGAAAAAAAATTAGCAACATAATAGCTAAGTAACTTTTTTGTCTAACTCATTCTGGTTTGACAGGAAAGAAAAAAATAAATTAAAATGCAAAAAATATTAATTTTCAATAATTTTTCCTGCCAAACCGAATGAGTTACAGAAAAAAATTACTTAGCTATTATATAGCTAATGTTTTTCTCTATTTTACTAAATTTTTTCAGATTTTTTTGAGCAAATTTTTAAAAAAAGTCCTATTTTAAAAAAATCCCCTTGAGAAATTTTCAAAAATTCAGTTTTTAATTTTATTATACTAAACGATTCATCGTAGAATAATGGTTTTCTCCTTCAATTATAGTACTCATTATTCCGCATTTTTTCCATACCATGCATATTTTCCTACACCTCATAGTTTTTGAGAAAAAAATAAAACCCAGAAAAAAAAAATTCTAGTGCCCAAACAGCACATGCTAGCAAAATAAAACTAAAACCAAATTATAGAATTTTTTATACCCTATCGAAAAGTATTCTAAGTATTTCTCCGAATTTAATTCGAGAAATAAGTATATCGCAAATATTCAAAAATGTTAAACGTCCATACGAAGTTAAGGAACGCACACCCGGTATATACTTCATAAAGGGCGCGCGCGTCTCAAATCTATCAAAAATTTAGTAAAAATTTGTTACGCCCTCCGGCAGATTGGAGTGAACTAATATTTGACACTGTTGCCATGACAATAGACAACACGCGCGCCCCTTTTAGAAATTAATTTAACACAATCCGCCAGAGGGCGTCCCAAATCTTACAAAAAACTGATTAAATTCGTGGCGCCCTCCGGCAGATTGGAGTGAACTAATATTTGACACTGTTGCCATGACAACAGAGATAATATTAACTTTGTAAAAAGCGCGCGCGTCTCAAATCTATCAAAAATTTAGTAAAAACTTGTGGCGCCCTCCGGCAGATTGGGTTGAACTACTATTTGACATTGTTGTCATGACAACAGAGATAATATTTTATTTATGAAGGGCGCGCGCATGCGCGCGCATGCGCGCCCCTTTTGTAAAATAATTTACCCC
This sequence comes from Clivina fossor, assembly GCA_963966155.1. Taxonomy (NCBI): domain Eukaryota; kingdom Metazoa; phylum Arthropoda; class Insecta; order Coleoptera; family Carabidae; genus Clivina; species Clivina fossor. The sequence continues at coordinate 10,419,740 of OZ014554.1, forward strand.
AAATCTAACAAAAAATATATATAAAGAGAGATAAAAAGAGATAAAAATAACATTAGGTTACCATGGCAACAATATTATAAATTTAACAGTATAAACACAATGGGTATATTAGATGAAAGTTGAAAGAAAGAAAGAAAGAAAGAGAGAAATAGAGAGAGAGAGAGAGAGAGAGAGTGAGATAAAGAGAGATAAAAAATGACATTTGCTTGCAATGGCAACAAGGGAGAGAGATAGAGAGAGAGATAAACAGAGATAAAAATGATGTATATTAGATGAAAGTCGAAAGAGAGAAAGAGAGAGAGAGAGAGAGAGATAAACAGAGATAAAAATGACGTATATTAGATGAAAGTCGAAAGAAAGAGAGAGAAACAGAGACAAAAATGACATTTGGTTGCCTCGGTAACAAGAGAGAGAGAGAGAGAGAGATAAAGAGAGAGAGAGAGATATGTATAAACATACAGTGTGTATGTTAAATGACAGTAGAAAAAGAAAAGAGAGAAAGAAAGAGAGAGAGAACGTGAGATAAACAGAAATAAAAATGACATTTGGTTGCCTTGGTAACAAGAGAGACAGAGAAAGAGAGAGAGAGAGAAAGAGAGAAAGAGAGAGATAAGGGGAGATATGTATGACATTGTAAATGGTACAGTATAAACATAATGTGTATATTAGATAAGAGTAGAAAGAGAGCAAGAGAGAGAAAGAGAGATATGTATTTTATTGAGTACATTTATTTCTTAGACACATTGTACATTCATAAAGGGCGCGCGCACGCGCGCGCCCCATAAAACAATAGGTGAATGTAAAATTTGTATATAAAATTTTGAGACACATTGTATATTACTGAATACTGAATACTGACAATCTCGTGCTTAAAATCATGTAAAATCATTGAAATCGCGCTTTAAATCATATATAAAATTCTTTCAATCGCGCTTAAAATCATCTAAGATCATTAAAATCGCGCTTAAAATCAAAGAAAAATCATGTAAAAACGTAAAAAATCGTGTGTGTGTGTGTGTGTGTGTGTGTGTGTGTGTGTGTGTGTGTGTGTGTGTGTGTGTGTGTGTGTGTGTGTGTGTGTGTGTGTGTGTGTGCGTGTGTGTATAATATAATATATCTATGTAATAAACTGAGATAGCTATGGAAAAAAAAAGAATCTCACTACCAAATTGATAAATGTCAAATTAATATATCGAAATTGATAAAAATACCTTATCTACAACAATTCCACAGTAGAGTCTCACCGACCATCGTTTAACAGGTACGTTTAGCTACAATTTAATATGCGACAACATTTGATTCGCACCGTTTTACCGCCAGAAATCGCATTTTATATATATATATATATATATATATATATTACGGTATATGGTATTGATTATTAAAATGTAAACATAATCATTCGATCAATTTATTGTTGCGACCAATATTTCGCCAAGAGTTTTTTGGCTTCTTCAGAGTTGACACTTAATATAATAAGAAATATACAAGAAAATTTACAATAACACAAATTAAAATTACATTATATGTTTCACAGATAAATTAATGTATACCTTACATGTATGACATGATTCATGTCACATTCATGTCATACATGTAAGTTATACATTAATTATACTGAGGATACTACGCCGACCGTTCATTCGCATTTGCGCAAGCTAAATAAACAAAAGGTTGACGCTTGTACAAGCCAAATCGTTGAGGGTTGAGGAAAATCTGTCAATACATCAATCTCATGCAAAATATCTAACAATAATAACGATTAGCAGTCGGCGTTTTGTCCAGTCGGCGTTATGTCCTGATACTTTTTTTTAAAACTGATTTTTTTGAAATTTTGCACAGAGCCATAATTTCATATTCTCTACAACTTTTTTTAATAACATTATGCCGTATTATTGACAGAAAAGACCGTTTACCGGAATATAAAACAGTTTTTTACATTTTTCATGGCCGCCTTGATTTTTAAAAAACTAAAAATATGCTTGAAATTGTTTTCAGACAAAGCATGGCGGAATCCCAAAACATAAAAATGAAATTCTTAAATTTTTTGTCGATTACACCTATAGTGAACTCAATCCGGGGACACACTGTATAGAGGGTATACCTATATGCAAAGTTGAACTAAAATATTTGCAATAAGATACAGCTTTCCGTTTAATCGGAAGCCAAACTTAACTTCCTTATTTTAAATGTAATACCCAATTTTTTATTTTTTCGTATGCATTAACAACATTTTACTGTAGTTCAACTGTTTTTGATAATATTCCAATCTTTTTAATTTTTAATTTGAAATCGGCAACATTTTTCAATGTCCGTATCTCACGAGTGCAGTCACATATTTGCAATTTGCAAACGGGGTCCTATTAAAGAAACCTTGAGTTATCTTTTTATAAAAATTAATTTAAATTTATTTAAAAATGTGCCTGGAATAATGCAGTAAACTTAAAATTAAAAAAAAAAAACATTTGAATTTTATTTATTGAAATATAACTCCTATTTTTTGCTACTTTAAAGTATTTTACGTTAAAAAATAATTTTAGTGTATGTAACATATTCTATCTTGAAAGTTGACAGATTTTTAAGAAAACATAAAAATATGCAATTCGAATACATTGTTGTTTCTTTATTAATATAACTAATAACTTCGACACACTGAAAAATTGAATAATCATTAATCTACATTTATACTGCCGTTTTAGTAGCAGCTGTATAGTTACTATTGCATTTCCACACTACTGATACTGCTAAAACCGCAGTATAAATGAAATTTAATAATCATTAAAAAATTTCGTATGTTTAATATATAAGTTAATCATGAAAAACTAAATTATTTTAGACATATATTGTATCATTTTTATTTAAAATATTGAGTTTATCAACAAGTCGGCAAAATAAGTATGTATTTGAGTATTTTTAATATAAGAGTATTTTACATAAATATAATAAAATACTTACTTATTAACTAGTAACTTTAATATAAATAATTGTATATATAAGGTGAGATGAACATGATATCATAATTTGCCGAATGTGAAATCAGCCACTTTTTTGATAAGTACTTTGTGTTTCTCATTTCACTTTTGCAGCATCAATTAAAAATTTTATCCTTTGTTTTTCGTAAGTAAAATAAAGATGAATAAAAAGATATATCTATTTTGTTTCCACTGATATAAGCTATCAATATGGTTATCTTTCTTGTTAGGTTCCTATTCAAGATTTTAAAAATAATGAAACATACTGGCTATATATTACATCTTTGTCGTATTTATGTGAATGCAGTGTTGCATTTCTCTTAAGAATTTCCAGGAATAAACAATAAGTTTAAAAGACCAAATGTTTTCCTTTTTTATCTTTTTGTTATATTTGATATTTGAAGCATATTTTCACATCTTAGTTTTCGTAGTACTAATAATATAGGCAAAAATTTTCATTGAATATATAAATAATTAAATTTTGTCTGTATAAATATATATCGAAATATCGACATATCAATTTTGTCGATATATTTATATTAAATATCAATTATAAATATATCGATAAACCGATAATATTTATATATCGATATATCAATATATCAATATTTTTTAAATATCAACTATTGAAATTCCAATATCGGCCTGGCCTAGTTTAAATCATATGCTTCAAATTTTGTTTTATTGTAATTTATAATTTATATAAAAAATACATGTTTTTAATAATTTAATCATTATACATAATATATACATACATACACAATCACGCCAATTATACCACTCCAATTACTTATCGGATGTCCACGCAAACGTATACCTTTCAAATCATTTATATAAATTTTCTTAACCAAACGTTCATTAGACATTCGCTCAAGATGTTTAAACCATCTTAACTGCTAACACCAACTTTTGCTACAACATTTTTTTTCAATTCCACACTCATCATACACTACTCTATTTCGTACCCGATTTCTCTTATTTACAACGCATATCCCACGTAAAAATCTCATTTCCACAGCAGTCATTTTTCTTTTATGCTTTTGCAGCCAAAACCAACATCCATTACCATAATCGAAATAGGCACCAAAACAGTATTGTATATACTCAAACGGGCTTATTTGAAAACATTTACATTCCTAGCATAAGAACCCAAAGCACCCAAAATCTTACAACCAGCATTCACTCTTCTATCAATTTCACGATCTAAACGGCCATCCTTAGATTATTATTATTAATCGTTATTATTATTATAAAATCAGCCGTCTGAATAAATTATTATTTAAAATTTATGAAGCAGTTAATTGTTGTTGTATTTGTGTGTTAATTTTTCATAAACAAATATTACCAATTTGATACAAAGTTGTTAAATTTTTTTTCAATTCATCATATACAATGCAAAAATTATGTCAGATAGAAAAAAAATATTAAATAGAAATAATGTATATTTGTTTAATTTTCTTAACATCTTTTGAATATGAAGTGCTGCAAGTTCGAAATATTTACTTTACCTACATGTTTTAGAAATAATAAAATTAGTATTTGATTAAGGTTTTAACAACGTTTGACGTATAAACATTGTATAAAATTTTTTTGTATTTTAAAAGGTAACAATTATACTAAAAGATTATAACATAACATTTAAGAAACTTATATAGTTTTAGAAATTTTATACATGTTGTTTAAACATCAAACAAAAAAATTTTCAAAAAATAATAATTAACGAGCAAATTTTATCACATTTCAAAAAATAACACAATTTTATTTTTATCTAGTATTATCAATCAGCCGAAGAAAATAAAAAAAGTTTCAAAATAAAAGCTTTTGTTAATAAATAGTGTAATTTGATTGTTGCTAACAAATATATGTATTTTACGTCAAAGTGATAGATTTAATATTGTAATTAAAATTTTGCTTTGAACAATGGTGAAGCTTATTCAAAGCAGAGACTACTACCTACTACCTACTACCTACTACCTACACCTAAAACCCTTGTTCTCAGAAACAAATTTAATTTTAGAGAAAATTCAGCATTTGTACTTTGACAAATTTCTACAGAATTCACCGGAAATACAAGTGCAAATTTTACTCGCCATGTTTATTACAGTTGTAACAAACTTCGTTAGTTATATGAGATGGTTAAAAATATATATAACATTCGTTTAGCTTCTGATCAGGACTGGATTAAAAAGAATTAAAATCTAAGGTAATTAAAAATTTTGGACCAATATAAAAGTTCACTTTACGTTGTTATAAGTTTCATATTATGAATATAAATTCTATTGAATCCTATGGAATAATCTTTGTTTCCACAATTAAAAACACGTCCATTTTTTTTTAATTAGGCTATATTAATATAAAACAAAATTTTGATAAAAAAAATACATAACCTTTACATGTGGAGTAAAATATATGTCGAGGGTGCAAAAGAGTAACTTTACAAATCGTATAGAAAATAATTAATACCATCGATGGATAACTTTTAAAAAAACAAGATTAGAAGTATATTGGTAAACCCATATATAGACCACTTATTATTATTATTTTTTTCACCAAAAGTTGGCAACATTGTATATAATTTATGTAGGCGCTAAAAGTATTTTCCGTAAAAATTTGATTAAAATCGGATAAATAATGCGGGCATAATAAAGTTTTAAAAAATTCATTAAGTTTTTCTCGAAAGTAAAAATTTGTCTAAAAATTTGATCAAAATCGGAAAAATAATGTAGCCACAATTAAGTTTTTAAAACTTTGGTAATTTTTTTCTCGGAAAGTTGGCAACACTGTATTTTGTTAAAATTGCATAATTTATGCGGGTACTAAGAGAATTTTTTGTGACAATTTGATTAAAATCGGTTAAAAAACGTGTTCATAATAAATTTGTAAAAATATTAGTAATTTAAATATTTTAAAAAATATAAATGGTATTTTAAAAATTGTTACTTAATTTAATTGATTTTGATATTGAAAAATATATTAATGTTCTTTTAAAAATATTATAAATGACCTTCAAAAAAAAAACATATTTGACCTTTATAAAAAAAAACCTAACTTAACCAAATTTGACCTATTTATTATTTAAAATTGATGTAAAATTTAAACCTCGTGAATGAATTTTAAAAATTATTAATTGTAATTTTTAAAGATTATTCAAACCAATTTTGTTAATAGTAATGTGTAGCGATTAACAATTTTTTTTAAAGATGTTACTTTTTCCTTTTAAAATATTAAATATGAAAGAACTTTAGTTGCTGTATGCAGAATTATTTTATAGAAAATAATTACAATCTAAAAAATCAATTAATTTATTTCATCAATTGCCAAAAGTTATTTTCTTAAATAAAATTTACCCTTAAAATATTAAAGCATAAAAAATTAAAATATAATTGTACGGCATATAGTTAATTTAACTAGTTTTAAAGTACATTAGTAAAATATATTTTGAAAAAATTACTACTTTACAATAATATTATTGGATACATTTATTCAAAGTTATCAATAAAGTACATATTTTGGAATATTTTAAATATTACGTTGATATATTTTATTCTTTTTTCTATAACGCCTGACAGTGACACTGACATATTATGTTAAGGACTTTCTTTCACAAAGAGTGTTTATTCAAATGTAAATTTTTACATTTGTAAAATAGAAAAGTTTAAATGAGAAAGTCACGTACAAATGTTATAATATATATTTGTCATTTTTTCACTGTAAAAGATAAATATCCGAATTTTCCTGCTTAGATTGGAAAATAAAATATGAATTATTTTAATTGTAGATTTTCTTCAATTTTAATTTTTAAAATTTGCAAATTTTTTTGTCATGAATTATAAAAAAAAATCTAACAATAAATCATTAAAAAAAATAAGTACATCTAAAGTTATTAAATAAACATACATAAAAAATCACGCCTTGTAGCCTAAAGGGCGCGGCACAAACTCTTTCTACTTTCCCGAAATAAATTTTTTCCAAACATCCCTATCCAAACAAGGTACTTTAACTTTATCTACATTTATAATATCTTTCATATATGCTCTTCTATTCCTATTACTGAAAATTTTAGCTCACGCAAAATAATCTCAGGCACACCACTCCAACAACTCATTGGATGTCCAGGCAAACGTATACCTTCAAAATCATTCATATAAATTCTTTTAATCAAACATTCATTAGGTATTCGCTCAAGATAACCGAACCATTTTAACTAACGAACACCAACTTTTGCAATTACATATATATAAGTTTCACACTCATCATACACTAATGGATTTCGCACCCAATTCCACTTTGTATATACCATATACCCCACGTAAAAATCTCATTTTTACGGCAGTAATTTTTCTTTCAACATTCACTATCACACATTATCGTAGACCTCAAATCAGCATTATATAAACTAATACCAGGTTTTTTGGAAACTCAAACACCAGCATTAACTCTTCTTTTAATTTCACAATCTAAGCAATCATCCTTAGACAATTAACTACCATTAACCCATCAATTTGTCTTAAACATGCACCATCTACAGATATGTTACATTCAGTAGTCAAGTCACCTTCTTCAAAAACTAATACATTTTTTGCATGATTCAAAATCATACTTAAAATATTATTTCTATCAATATTTCTTCTCAGTTGCTTTTCCGTTTTAGCCAGAATAACCACGTTACTAGCATATGCTAAAGCCAGTACAACATAATCACCTATATGTTGTAAAAAACGGTATTCGTTGTTAAACCGTTTGTATTTGAAGTTTGTTATTTTTGGTTTTAATTTTATAACAGCTACAGTAAGAAATATAACATCAGGCAAAACGGTAGAAAACATGGGTTATTTTAAAAATAAAGTAAAATGTTGAAGTTGAATTATTGAGTATGTTGTAATTAACTGTTTTAAATAAATGTTATAAATTTTGTGTTATTTTGATCATATTAATTTAAAAAAAAATCAATAAGAAATAATATATAAATAGATAGAGGCGTTGATACACATTTCACCATGTTTCATTATCGTCACATGGATATAAAATTAAACTTTTGTTTTGATTAATTTTATGTTTTATTATACTTTTGTATTGTGTTATATATTATTGTAACCGCCATTAAATTATCTGTAATCTGTAAATGAGCATGATAAATATGTATAAATTTTCATAATGTATTGTATATGGAGCAAGCGATGAAATAACATGCAAATACGTTCATACCTTGGTTCGGGCGCGCTCCGGGTACAGCTCCACCAAGCAAACAAGTCCATCGGAAAATATGCGAACTAATTTTAAAAATTCGTGGCGGTAAAAGTTTAAGCCAATAAAAACAATTACTGCCGCCGTTGTACATTCCGTAACAAAAGTAAAAGTAGCTAGCAAACTGACAGATTATCGCGTGTTTGTTTTTCTTAATTTTCTCTGCTGTTGCTCATCTTTATAAAAAAAATCAGTCTTTTTTAAGACTTAATCTTATTTGAAATAAGGTAGGCATATATTTTATAGATAATTTAAAGTATTTTTAAAATGAAATTATCGCATAACCTCAAAATATATATTTTATATGTCAAAGTACTATTGACACTGAATGTACCTCTAGAATACAGAGACAACAAACCACGGCCTACCCACGAGACTTGTTTGCTTGGCTTGACTATATATAGCCTTGTTTTCATGCCGGTGTTGCAAGCGTTGCTGACGTGGCGTGTGCAGCGTGTCGTTTGTGATGTTCTGGTCTCACGAAAGTGTAGCTAGCGTAGCGTTAGCCGGTTTGACAGTTATCCTAATCTAAATCATATCTGTAAATATATAATCCAAAATGCCACTATATAGCCACCGGAGAAAAAAAAATAGCACTTTTGTATCTGAATTATAATAGTTCACTATATAATGAGAAACGCTGGTGAATTAGACCAATTTTTAAACAACAAAGTGTATAAGAAATAAGACTAACTAATGAAGAAAGCTATTTTAATTACATGAGAATGTCTCCTACATTATTTAAAAAACTATTAAGTATATTAGTTTATTAATTTTTTAGTGAAATCTGTTGAGTGTAAATTAATACTTATTCAAATGTAAATAAAATCTGAAATGTTTGCACTTAACCTATTCGTAGTTGTCAGTGGGTTGCAGTCTGGTACACAAGCGCGCAGGAGTTGCTGGTGTCAGAAGTTAAAATTTTTAAATTTCAAACGCTACGCCAGCAACGCTGTGCCTCGTTGTTGAGTCACTGATATGAAGCAATCCTATTAGTCGAATTTTCTACACCACGTAGCAACACCAGCATGAAATTGAGGCTTAAAAAGCCGAGAAATGTAACATATGAAATCAGTTGTTTAGTTTCTTTTTTCTTGTTATTTTCATTTCATGATATTAAAATAAAATATTAGAGAAATTACAAAATTGTTTTTTTTTATTTTCTTTTTTCTATTTACAGACTTCCTCTTGAAACTGTCCTCAGAGAAATGTATTGAACATATTCTGGCGTATTTAATGTTCATAAAATCTTCTCTTTTACAAGAATTTATCCAAATTTTTCTATAGGTTTGATCATTTGGAAACCGAAAAAACATTATATTCCTGTCAAAGTCTTTACTTTGATTGTCATTATGGCACAAGGCAACCAAGCACCTCATTTTTGCACTATATAATTCAAAAAAGTATTTCTTTCACAATGAGAATGTTTACCAAAACAACAAAAAATATATAAATTAGAGATATACATAAACGACGAACCGAATTGAGGTTATATGTCAAATTCAACTCACCAGCTTAGGTCACGCCACGTCACGACTATATGCGAAAGATTATATCTCTATTTCTTTGTAGACTGTATCCAAATCGAGATGAACTGCACGTCACAAACTGCTGGACTAATAAAACACTAACTTTATATTACCTTTCTCTTTTCTGTTAGCTATTGATAATATATCCATCTCAAAACCGTTAGAGTTTCTTTTCTGTCCTTTATGAATATCGTAAGAGAAATAAGAATAGACTGACAAACAAATTCTAAAACACCGCCCCAAAATTATTTCTTGCTCTACCTTATTGCATTTTATGCGTGTAAGACAGCCAATCACCTGCAAGCTGAACTAAAGAATTTCATTTCATTCTTAGTTCCCATGCAAGTAACATCGCTATTTAAAAAGCAAAATTTAACTTTTTAGTATATACTTTTTGAATTCCACATCTTATAGAAAATTTTCCGCCCGATCTGATGGTGCATAGACGCACTTTTTATTTCTTTGCATAATTTCAAAAATCCATTTTTTCTAAAAAATTTAAAAATTTAAATTTAATTATTTTTTAATTTTAACCGATCATATCCCGGTTACTAAATAAATTATTAACTTAATTATTTTTTAATTTTATTTACTAACTATTTCTGTGTATGTTTTTCTTTAAAAAAATAAATAAACAAATTTGTGGAAACAATTTTTTTCAACGTGAAGGCGAATTTTTCTCATAGTTACAAACTTTTCGGCTTTAAGAAATAAGTAGATATTATATATGACGAAGTTTTAGAATGATGTCTAAAGAAGTTTTATTATTTGAATTTTTTTTTTATATTTTGTACCATTTTCGAGTTATAAACTTGTGAAATTAATTCATGAATTAACGCGCTAAATCTGTCTGCAAAACATTTGAATTCTTAACATGCAGCAGTACGGAGTACGTAATATACGCTGATGTGAAATCAACAACATAGAATTTTACAACAGTTAAAATTGAAATAACTTTTACAAATTTACTTCTTGATTCCCAATTTTTTGCATACAAAAATACTTATTTAAATGAACAGCTAAATGACAGTGCTGAAAACCAGCAAGAAGTTATTATTCATTTAAATTTAGATGAAAATGATTCTAAATCAGAAACAGATTTATAATATGTTGATAATATAAAATAATAGGAAATGAAAGCATTGTTATTATAAATATAGTGTTTTCGTTACATTAAATGTTTGTTATTTCACCATACTGCCAATATTAATTTGGTTGTATACTAATTACTAAGCAAAGAAATTTATATTCATAAACTTTATTATAGTGTTTTTTATAATTAGTATTACCGAGAAACAGCATTAAGCATACATTAAATAAACAAAAAGGTACTTCAATAGTTATTTACTTTAAAGTTAAGAAATGGTTAAATTTTTGGAAATAGTAAATATAATAGCAATGCAATTTAGAATCGCTGTATGTGTACAACAAGTAATGGTGTCCTCTCGAAAGCGGAGCCTGCATTTAGATACAAACCCGTGGGACGGATTATAGAGAATATGTCATAAGTTTTTCCCCACTTTTTTTGATTTAGTGCACATGCTTTATAACGATGACGCACAGGCCATCTAGAAAAAAACGGACTATATCATGTGCTTAGGGAATAGCTAACCAAGTGATGTGCGTGCAGCCGTACGTGTGTATTTTTATTCATTACATTATTAAATTTGACGATTATTTGACATTGGAAATTATTGCTGGGATTGATATTAGTGTACATTTAATATTAACTAGTTGCTAGATACAATAAATTAATATTTAAAATGGGTATATTATACACATATCGAATACGGGAAGGTTAAGTTGTTTGTTATAATTTTACCCTAATCCCTGTTTCACGAGTTACCCGGAAACACAGTTTGGCACCCGAACCGTATCATGCTAAACGCGCAGCTATTCTCCTGAAGAAAATAGGTTGCCATGTATACCATTAGCACCACAGAAAACTACGACAAAGAACAGCTATATGTAACCCAACTAGCACAAAAGTAATCGCAACTGAGATGGGAACTTCAATTATGTAGTTGTTACGTAATTTTTACTAAATTTATTACTTTTACGTATAGATTACTTTATTTACAAAATTTATAGGCATTATGACGTGGTTTCCACCAATAAGAATTACTTTATCGTTATATTACTTTTAAGTAGTTTTTGTGGTTTAGGGAATGTTGTTGTTACTAATGAAACGACTCTAAAATTTTCAGGACTTAAAAGTAGCAAACAAAAGTAACAGCGACTAACTATTGTAACTAAAATTTGACTTTAAAATGTCAATTACTTTCAGGTAACATTAATAGTTGCTGCAACGTACTAGAAACCACCAATAATAATTTAAAGTTTTTAAAATTTGAAAGTAGTATTTATAAGTGTCAATTACGTTATCTCTACCTGCAGAAAAAAACTTTTTAGTGTGCGACAACTACAAAATTTATGTTACCTTTTAAAATTACCATGAAGTTCATATCACCCTCCGGTCAACAACTTGGATTATTTGCACATATTCAATTCATGTCATCTAATAGTTTTTTGAAGAAAATGGCGTTTGTTTTCAAAGGCAAATTTTGTAACATAAAGGAAAAAAAAAATACCAACATTCTACAACTTTTTATAGAAAATTAAAAACCAACAATAGCAGAAAATAATTCAGGTATCAAAGAATTTATATCGTATATCGTTTTGTTACGTACTAGATACATGTAAAAATACACATTTTTAAAAAAAAAAATACGATTCTTTTGCATCTGTGTCCGTATATTGGCTTAATTTCTTTTCAAGGTTTAATGCATCCTGAAAGTTCCTGATTCCGGAGCATTTGACAATACAAGGATACTCGAACCAGTTATTTTCTGGTAAAGTGCTACCATTCGCTATTAATTATTTCCTTGCAGAGTAAGTTAAATACTCTGGCCAGAACAAGATTCCATCTTCTTTCTATTTATATGGTACAACTGTAAAATATATACCTTGCTTTTCATTTGTGATAACAATTTTCAAAGAATCTATATTTTTAAACAATGTAACAATAGTTTTGTTTTACTGTAAAATAAAGAAAACCCATATTAATTATTTAAATTTCTTATCTGACTTTTGAACAAAACTCCATTATCTATCAACATCGTTAAATAATTTATTTTTATATCTGATTTTTTATTTAAAAAATTAAATATACCTAAGTTTTTCTAATGTAGCTGTTGCAATGAATAGTAAAAAAATTACCAAATTTGACTTTTGACTTCTCATTTTTTTATAGCAACTACTTTATTTATCTAAAGCTTAAAATTGAAACAGATAATAATCATATTAATTACGTACTAATAATAAATATTTACTATCATAATACTGCGCAGTTGTCAAAATAGTTTAAGGTTAAGTTTCAAATGGAACCATAAAGAAGCAACGGATACTTCGCGCAGGCAAGTGTGGCAGTCACAACTTCATTCCTACTTTAAAGTAGCACTGTGGTTCCATTCGGTACTTTGTAGTAAATATAACTTTAAATGTTACATATTTGCAGTTCCCGTCAACTAGCCTTAAGTCACAGATACTTTTAAGCAACAATTTTCAGATACAGAAACTTTAAAGTTATTTCCTCTAAAATGCGCCATATTTATTGAAAAAATTTAAACCCCATTATTATAAAATATGACATTTTTCTTTACAGTAAATTTAAATAATGCTTTGTTATAACTTTTATCTCAAATATAACAAAAAAATGCTATTTAACCAGTTTTAATTTCAAATTTTAATTAAGAAAATTTTTTTAGAAGCTATATTAAGTAATATTAAACATAAAGAAACAAATGTGTATTAAAATTTGCGAATTTTAAAAGCGCGTGTACTATTTAGATTTATCATTATTAAATTAACAGTAAAAGTAACCTTTGTTTTAATTTTGTCATTTGGATCATATATATACTGGGTGTCCGAAAAGTTTGGACTGGGTCAAATATCTCGAGAACGGCACATCGGATTACAAAGTTACAAAACACGTTTTTTTTTATTTTTGTAAATCTATTTAGGGGTGATATGCGAAAACCACCGACACCTTCCCTGGCGGGGGGGCCGGGGGCAAGTTTTAAAATTTAAATGGAAACACCCATTTTTTATTGCAAAGTTGCATTCTCCATAAAAAACTGTTTCTGAATTTGCAAATTGAGCCCTTTAGCACTACCCCCCTCAGAGCAGGGAAGGGGAGAAAATTTAAAATTTTTTGCAGAAACTTTCACTTTTTATTGCAGTTTTGGATTCTCCTTCTAAAACTGGATATAAAATTGAAAAACGCACCTCCACTCTCACTCCCACACATGCGGATGGGTACCAACTTTTCATCTCAATAATACCTGGTGGTAAATTGTGCTGGATTTAGGTGAATCCCCTCGCCTCTCACTATCGGGGTGCTAAATTTAGGTGAACACCCTACTTAATTATATCCAGTTTTAGAAGGAGAATCCAAAACTGCAATAAAAAGTGAAAGTTTCTGCAAAAATTTTTAAATTTTCTCCCCTTCCCTGCTCTGAGGGGGGAGGTGCTAGGGGGCTCAATTTGCAAATCCAGAAACAGTTTTTTATGGAGAATGCAACTGTGCAATAAAAAATGGGTGTTCCCATTTAAATTTTAAAACTTGCCCCCGACCCCCCCCCGCCAGGGGAGGTGTGGGTGGTTTTCGCATATCACCCCTAAATAGATTTTCAAAAATAAAGAAAAACGTGTTTTGTAACTTTGTAATCCGATGTGCCGTTCTCGAGATATTTGACCCAGTCCAAACTTTTCGGACACCCAGTATATAATATTATTTAGATCACGGGAAACTGATACAAGTTCTACTATTACATATTACATACGCTCATTTTGTCTCTGAGTTTGCATAAGAGAAATGACAGTTTATCAAGTACGAGTGAAATAACACAATCCCGGAAGCAGTTGCACGACAAAGCAAGCAACAGTAGTTGAAAAAGGTGGAAGGAAAGTTTCCTTAGAGTCGAGGAAACTATGCTGCAATGACGCAGCTACCTAAGTATCACGTCACGGGAAGGTAGTAGGATAAAACCCAGAAAAATTACCGCAACGCTGCAATCACCGAAAAATTATTCCCCATTTTGGTAACACGCACGTAACTAAAACGTTCTAATTATGTGCTTATGACTAGTGGCAAAACACTTTCAATATTCTACTATAGTTGCCTCTACGTTCGGTCAACTAAATGTGCTAGTTGGGAAATTAAATAGACAAAGAGACATTACACAGCCCTGTTTCACACTAACATAAATACGAAACAAATCATTTAAACGATCGTCAACTCGTACAGCAGGCTCGCCTCTATCAGTTTTAATTGCTTTTAAAAAATAAATAGAAAAATTACACAAATATGATAAAATAATATTAACAAAAATGTTGCCTAAATGTTATATTTTTATAATATTCAATATTAAAATTGTGTGTGTTGACTTGGACAACTGCCATTTTCCAGTCAATTTCTTAACAATTTTAGACCTAATTCTTGACGTTAGAAAGGTTCCAAAAAATTTTTAGTAATTGATTTACATGCAGAAATGTATGCCCTAAAACATTTATCATGAGGTTTTTTTTTGGTAAAATAATTTGGGAAGCAGGAAATCGCACATTGCTAAATTCCTATGTACGACGGTCCAAGTCAACACACGGTATAAAAATAATATTAAATTAAATTTATTCCGTAAATAGCAAAATATATTTTTAAAATTTGGTTTATAGTTATATAAATTATATCAGCATAGAATTTAGTTAAGCTAATGACAAATACTATAAGTTTACAAATATTATTTTCTTATTTAATTATAAATGTTCTGTTAAAGCACTGATTTTTAAAAATTATTATTTTTGTAATAACTTTTTTCCTAAAATTTGTTTAAAAACTTTGAAAATGAGAACAAAACTGAAATAAATAATTTTGCCTTCATTTTCATTTATTTTAAACTATCTGAGAGAATTTTCTTATATTTATTAAATGATACAACTAGAATTACAGTTTAGTTGTTTATTTAAATATCAAAAATTATAAAATATTTAATAAAAATATATTTTTTTTATTACAATTAATTTACTGAATAAAATCAAATTTAAAAATGACGAATTTGTATTTGCAACATATGAACGTTTGGTTAAAAAATTTATTTGAATAATTTTGATGGTATACTTTTGCGTGGACGTCCGATGAGTAGTTGGAGTGGTATGAATGAGAGTGTTTTGCGTAAGCGAAAGTTTCCAAGTAGTAGGAATAAAAGAGCATGCATGAGAGGAATTATGAATGTGGATGAAACGAAAGTTGCTTGTTTAGATAGAAATGTTTGGAGGCGACTGATTTCGGGATGATAAAAAGAGTTTGTGCCACACTTTTTATTTGTACATGATTGTGTATGTATGTATGTATGTATGTATGTCAAGTAAATTCTTATTTTCTTTTCGTTTAACTATAAAAATTTTGTAGATATGTAATATATCGTAAGATTCGTCTTTAAACAAACTTTTAATTCCATAATAACTATTTTACTTGTAAATTTTCAAATATGGAAGAAAATTAAGAAAACCATAAATAGAAAGGCTTTGGAATTAGGTTCTGTTTATATTTTTATAAAAAAATCAACGTTTCGATGTATTCTATCAGGAAAAATTATAGACTGCATATTTAAAAAAATGTTATTATTATTTTTATGAGTATTGAATTATTTTTTACTATGTTAAGAAAAACTGTTTCAATTTTTATATTTTTGATTCATTTTTAAAAATTTGTAAAAAAATCTCAATTTTATTATTACCTATGGAAAGCTCTATAGTTTTTACATAATATTACGTTTGAATTAGTTTTATATATTGATAAATAAACTCAGAAAAATATATTCCCCAACACGGTGCACGGCCGATTTTTTTTTTTAATATGGCGGCGGAAGCTCGATTAGGTTACACGGAGACTTCATACATCGAAAGAAATACCAATCTTGAAATTTTCAGCTTTTTTCCCAAAATTTCCAGGGTAACCCACATTTTTGCTAATTTGGCTAGACTATAGTTCATTTATTAAAGTAAAATATTTTGAGCCTTTAAACAGGAAAACATAATTTAATAAATATATATATATATATATATATATATATATATATATATATATAAATGAGTGTATGTCTGTCTGTTTGTTTGTTTGTCCTTTATGCATTACTACACTATTCATCCGATCGCCATGAAACTTTGGGAAGTTGTTGAGTACACTCCCGTGAAGGTTTCAGGGGCCCTCGAAGGGGCGCAACCTTCCCGGGGCTTTAGGGGCCCCAGGAAAAATATTAAAGTGTGAAAGAAAATAATTTCAAATAAATTTGAAACTTTGGGAAGTTGTTGTGTACACTCCCGTGAAGGTTTCCGGGGCCTTGGAGGGGCGTAGCCTTCCCGGGGCTCCAGAAAAAATATAGAAAAATGTGAAAGAAAATGATTCCAAATAAATTTGAAACTTTGGGAAGTTGTTGAGTACACTCCCGCGAAAGTTTTTTTTTAATTTACATGAAAAATGTAATTAATTTTTTTTCGTAATACAAAAAAATTTATAAAAAAATTTAATATTCACATTAAAATAAAGACATGACAACGTTTGCCGGGCCAGCTAGTCTATATATAAAAAAACTAGTGTATGTCTGTTTGTTTGTTTGTTTGTTTATTTGTTTGTCCTTTATGCATTAATTACATCATTCATCCGATCGCCATGAAACTTTGGGAAGTTGCTAAGTACACCCACGCGAAAGTTTCTGGTTAGCCCAGGGCACCATAGGGCCCTCATAATCTTTCAAAAACTACATTTTTGCGCAATTGCGTAGCAACGCACAACGGGAAAGCTGCAGTTGCGCAGCCACGCGCGACGGGAAAGCTATTTTTCAAGTACTGAATTTTTGAACAGTTGCGCAGCAACGCGTGACGGGAAAGCTAGTTACATCTAAAAATATTACTTCTTATTAGTGAAATTTTATTTTACTTTTTTCAAAGAATTAATTGTTATTTACAAGTTGTAAATTAATAGTAATTATTATTATTATTTATTTAAAATAATACAAGACATACAGTTTTCGTCGTCACACATAGTATACATATTTGAAATTATTATAATAAAATTGATATAGAAAAAATATATAAAGTGACATATATCAATTTACCTTAATGTTGTTAAACTTGTGTCTAATATAATTTATTTTTTTTAACGAAAAAGAGAGGAACAATTCGTAAATAATATGTCAAATAAATAACAAAGAACAATCAAAATGATAAAACTAAAATTGATTGTAATGTCAATATAATAAAAATTTAATAATTAGTATAAGTTAGTATTTAAATATTCTTCTATTTCAAAAAAGCTATGTTGTAAAAATATTTGTTTGATTTCTAATTTAAATTTGCTATTATTTATTTTTTAATAGGTTCAGGTATTTTGTTGTATAATATAATATAGTTGTACGTAGGGACCGTTTTAAATTTGCACGAATTATACATTGGAAATGGTAATTTAATCCTTTCTCTCGTATTATATGAATGTATATTATTATTTTTGGTAAACAAATCTATGTGAGTTTTAGCATACAGAACACAGTTAAAATGTATAACGAAATCAACGTTATAATTCCAAATTTTTGGAATTATCCTTGCAACTCTTTTTGATTTAGAAACAATTTATCATTCTCAGTGCTCCAATACCACACTATGATACCCTAATTCAAAATTGAGTGTAACAGACTGAAATAGACTATACGCGGTATATTAATTTCAACCTGTCTCGATAAATTATTATATAAAAAAATTAATTGAGCAGTTTTATTTGCTATATTAAGAACATGGTCATCCCATTTCAGTTTAGAATCGATCCGAATTCCAAATATTTTTGTTTAAAAAAATATGTCTGGCATTTGTGTGAAACCGTTTATTTGCTATAGTCTGTATATTTAACTAGAAAATAATTATTTCAAACACGCAAGATTATTTATTTTGATATAGAATATCAGGAAATAAATTTGTTGACAAATTTCTTTTTTATTTTCAACCATTTACAATGTCAGTATATAAATTGTACTTGCTGATCATTATCTAATTGACATAAATAATATAACAGTATTTTATACAGCATATCAAAATGTTGCTTGTATTATTGACAGCAATGTTAATGTAAATTGATATAAAATAATGCTACGTTATTACCAAACAGCAGCAGTTTATTAGTACTAGAACAAAGAAAAATTTTATTGATTTAGCTGTCAACTGAGAAATACCATAACCCAATGAAAAATACAATTAACCACAACAACAACAACGAAACAAAAATACAAACGACTATGTCTATTTTCGTCTAATAAACGTTTTATTAAACGAATATATGTGGAGTCTTATTGAAAATATACATGTACATGGACGTCCGATCAGTAATGCGTTATGCGTGAACAAATATTTACAAGCCGTAAGAATTGAAGGGCATGTATTAGAAACATCATGAATCTGAGTTGCTTATCTGGATGTTTGACTAAAAACTATTTTTGCAGAAATGGAAAAAGTTTGTACCACACATTTATAAATATATGACTTGATTTTGTATATATATATATATATATATATATATATATATATATATATATATATATGCATGTATATAAGAAAAGTACAAAATTTAAAAATGTTGTAATTAATTAGTTAATAAATGGTTAACAATGTTTGTTATGTTTTTTATGGTTTTGCTTTATTATATTAGATGGTTGTACTGGTTTTATATCAAGCTGGCTCGATTACCGTATTTTTTTTAAAAAAGTGGTTAAAAAATTAAAAATGTGGTAATTAGTCAGTTAATTGGCCTAATTCTCTAACAAAGTTGCTAAGTTTTAGCAACGTTGCTAACAACTATAACCAATAGAAACAAATATAACAGTTCTCATTTTAATTTTTTATTCAGTGTCAGCTAATATGATTGGCTAATGTTGTTAGCAACGTCGCTAAAATGTAGCAACTTTGTTAGAGAATCAGGCCGAATAAATGGTTAAAAATGTTTGTTATGTTGTTTTTTTTGTTGTGCTGACATGGTTGTGTCAGCTTGATACAGCTTAAATATACTACATAACGTTGTTGATAAGAATATGAGTGTTACGGTTAGTTACATGTAGGTAATCAATTAACTGGAAACTCCTATCTCAATAGCATTGTTTAGAACGGTCATTTAGAAGAAGGTATCTTTGTCTTTAGGGGAAGGCTCTCTAGTTAGCAGTGATTCCCAAATAGTTATATCTTTATCTTATCCACCATTATTATTTCGTACTGACATAATATTTTGGGAACTGAACAAAGGAAAAGAGAGAAGGAGACAGATATAAGTCGTAATATGCGGGTTGCACCAAAAATTTTGGCGACAGTCACACAGTAGTTTTCCAATTCAGCCAACATCTCCACTTTATCTAAGCTAAGACAGCAAGAATAGACTAGTATTGCATTTCAACTTATATCAGTTCTGTATATTTTACACAAAATAATTCTCATTCTTATTTCTGTTTTTATACTCTTAATTTGTATTTACTTAAAATTATTTATTAAGCATTTTAAAATAATTTATTTAAATTTTTTAATATCAAATACAATAAAAGTTATCAAAAATAGGAAAATTGAATGGCATCCTGCATATAAATATGTATATTGAATTTTCTTAACAATTTTATTTTGGAATGTGGTATTGTAATAACAAATAACGCTGCATTTAAAGACCCCTGTTTATAGTAAACATTTTTTCTTATTTTGGTGAAAGGAACACGCCATATACAGGATGCCGTTTAATTTTAAATCAGCCTGTATATATTTGTTGAAAGACAGAAACTAAAAGTTATTTTGAAATTAATAATAAAAGCAACTTCTAACAAAAAATGAGCTGACAATACGAGCCTTAGACCTCGTACTTACCTATGGAAGTTATATAACTGATTAGTAGATTAGCACCTTAATATATTACTTAATAACACGTAGTAAACTATTAAATTAATAATTCTGTTTTAAAACTTAGCAACTAAAGATTGCACCAGACCTGATTTACGTAATAACATTGCAACTTGATTGGCGTTAAGTCGACAATAAGTACAGGTACGTGCACACACAGCTACTTTTGCTGCAAAGCATAATAAAAAACTGCGCTATTTTGGTTGTATGACATGTGAATTCTTTGCAATCTACAAAGTTCCGACTGCGTTAGAGCTGCTTGCAACATTTTTTTATGCTGCGTATAGTATAAAAGTAGCCTATTGTGACTGACATTTTTACATAGTTCCGTCGAAAGAAGAAATATCTATTTGTATAAAACTTTTGCTGCAACCAAAAGTTCAGTTTTTAGGCAGACGGTGCGCACGCATTTAGAATAAATAAACCGAACATGGAAACAAGATACTAGATAACAAAATAAGTAACCAGACCATCAAATTTATAAATTTTTAATTAAAAGAAGCCAAATTTTATTTAAATTAGTGCCTTAACACTGATTGGTGTTACCTTTCTCTCTGTAAATTTCTATTGCTTCTCTTAAAAATCTACTGTTAATATTGATGTTACAATTAATTGCTAACGAATGTTATTCAAACTATCCAGATAAATCTGATATTGCTCAACATGCGTTATAAAATCTTTTTGATTCAAAATTCGAATATTCTATAATAATTTCCAGACCCATTACTATTAACAGTAGATTGATAAGAGAAGCATAAAATTTATAAAGAAAAAGATAATTTCTATTAATGTCGAGGCACTAATTTAAATAAAATTTGGCTTTCTTTAATTAAAAATTTCTACATTTTATAATCTAGCTACTTATTCTATTACCTAGTATCTTGTTTCTACGTTCTGTTTATTTACTATAAATATATAATAATTTACATCATATTTTCTGATGAAGATGTATGTTGAGTTCGGCGATTATTAATAAATATTAATTCAGAACTATAACCTAAAGCTCTTTTATTTTAGTTAAATATTAAATAATTTATAAATGAAGTACCAATAATTGGTTAAAATTATAAATTATTAAAGTTTCACAAAATTTAATAGTTGCATTCAACAACAGCCAAATGTAGACCATTAAAATGAATAAAATAAATAAAATTCAAAAAACACTTGATTCTAATATATAGGAGTAAATATATTAATCTTGGTCGTAGAATGTTTTATTGTTCTATTTATAACTCAGATTAAATTTCTATTTTTGCTTTCAAAACAAATGTATGAGAAAAAGTATAGAAAACACAAAGTAGGACAATTACGTAGGATGCCGTAACTAAGTATTACGAACAAAAATATTTTATAATTTACATACTGAAACGAGATCAATCCTGGTGTTAATTTTATGTTTTTTTTTTCTTTTCAGCAAATAATATTCATTTATGTTATAATTATTAAAATGTACTTTTACAATGTTATTTCAGTATTATTCTACTTGTGTATAGGAGTTTTAAACATTTGTATGTACAAGGTAATCGCTATCGAAAAACGGTTTATTGCCTGGATGTCAACAAGATTTTTTGCTTTCCTTAATGTTTTGCGTCGTGTTATTTATGTATTTGCAGCATTGTAACTATGTATATGTCTATATGAGAGAATTTAAATGTGTTGTAAAATTTATATAACAATAAATAAATAGTTAGTATTTGCTATCAAATTAATCAGGAAATTATGAAAAATGCAACTATGATAATTAAATTGGAATTTAATATTCTTTAAGTTAACTGGTGAGCGGTGATAAACAACCAATTTTAATTATTCTATGTAAAGATAGTATACTAGAGTTCGGCTGATAGCCTGAAATAGTGTTCAGCTTTTGATTGGTGCCGCCATTTTTCCTCTAAAAACAAATGATTTTGAATTCGCGCGCTAGTTCGACTCATTACATTTACATTTTTTTTGGAAATATTATATTGTCGCATATTAACCTGTAGCTAAACGTACACTTTAACTGCTAAGTAAATATATTTTACTGCGGGATTGCTGTACGATACGTTTTTTTATTATTCTCATATTTGATTTGAAAGTTTTCAATATTTCAACAAAAAAATATTCATGTGCCACTTCGATTTATATTGTTTTTGTGATATTTTGACATTTTTGATATTTTTAACATTTTTTTAAAATGAGTACATTTATTATCATAATAAAAGTAATTACAATATTATACATTGCTTTTTTATGTTTTTTTGTATGCAGAAAACAAGAACAAATATTTTGTGTTCATTTGATGGAACAAATTTTAATTTAAATTTGGCGCCAGGGATTAATGGCGGCGCATCGGCCGAACTCTACCTATAGTATCTCTAAGGGAATGTAGAGATACTATAGGTAGAGTTCGGCCGATGCGCTGCCATTAATAGATGACGCCAAATTTAAATTAAAATTTGTTCCATCAAATAAACACAAAATATTTTTTCTTGTTTTCTGCATACAAAAAAACATATAAAACATAAAAATGCAATGTATAATATTGTAATTACTTTTATTATAATAATAAATATACTCATTTTAAAAAAATGTTAAAAATATCAAAAATGTCAAAATGTCACAAAAAAACATATAAATCGAAGTGGCGCAAGAGTATTTTTTTTGTTGAAATATTGAAAACTTTCAAATCAAATATGAGAATGATAAAAATACCTATCGTACAGCAATCCCGTAGAAAAATATTTATTTAGCTGTTAGAGTGTATGTTTAGCTACAGTTTAATATGCAATAATATAATATTTCCAAAAATAAAAATTGTAAATGTAATGAGTCGACCTAGCGCGCGAATTCAAAATTATTTGTTTTTATAGAAAAATGGCGGCACCAATCAGAAGCTGAACACTATATCAGGCTATCGGCCGAACTCTAGTATAGTATCTCTAGGTATATATCATTCGCAGAGCCATCTGTTATTCTATGAATGTACTACACAAAGTAGAATTTAAAAGATTTAAAAATTTACTTCCCTTGTAGCGTGTGTTTGTAGGTTAACCCATGTGCTTTTTTTGCATATGTGTGTACAGCATGCGTTCGTGTTATAAAGCGATCGATCAATAAGTGTTTTAAAAACTTGTGTAGCTGTGCCGTCCGTTCAGAGATGGCTCTAGTGGTCTTACAAAAAAAATGTTGCAGATTTGTTAACAAAAGCCTAGGCTTCTACAATTTAATACGTATATAGTAATTAGTTTTTAATATTTTTCTTTAATAATTAATAGATGTTTTGTTACGATGTAAAAATCAAGATATGTTAAATCGAGGAGGAGTGTTAGAATAAACATTGTTAGTACGCCAATAAAAAGTAACTGTTAGAATTAATATTAAAAATGAATATAGAAGAAGACGAAGTAAAATAAGCTGAAGCAAAAGTGTAACTGACAAAAACGTGAAAATAAATTTTGTAATGCCATTCTTGTATTATGTGTATAAATGAGCATAAAATAAAAAGTTAAAGCTAATACGAAATTAATTATCAATCAAAAAAATAATCACAAATATTTGTTTCATTTGTTCAATTTTGAATTTAAATTCCGCGTAAGCCTAGCGAGCAGCATTGCACGTATGTATACAGGATGATTCATAAGTAATTGGAAATATTTTAACTGGAGTACTCTGGGCTTAGAATATGAATATTTAACGCAAATCACTTAGATAAAATGTGGCTCCTTACTGAGCTACAGGGTGTTTTATTTAAAAATTTAAAAACGATTTTTGCCCAGTACTTTAAAACTATATGACGTATTCTTAGCATACTTGGCAGGAAGTGTAGGTACCGTACACCATACTAAATTATGTTAAATAAAAGTTTCTGGCTACTGCCAGTGGCGTACAACAGAGGAAAGTGAGTGGTTGATCCTTCCTAAATTCTACGCCACTGGCGGAATTGTCATTTTAGCACAATTTTTTGATTCTCCAATACTTTTTGTGTAAAAAACATACTCTTTCTTTGTAACGATAAAGTTACTATTTTTCGAGATATTTAAAGTTAAACATAAGCTGCACCCTTAAGAATTTTTTAAAATTTGCTCAAAAAAATTTGAAAAAATTTAGTAAAATAAAGAAAAAAATAGCTACATAATAACTAAGTAACTTTTTTCTTTAACTCATTCCGGTTTGGCAGGAAAATTTTTTGCATTTCAATTTTTTATTTTCAATAATTTTTCCTGCCAAACCAGAATGAGTTAGAGAAAAAAGTTACTTAGTTATTAAGTAGCTAATTTTTTTCTCTATTTTACTGATATTTATCAGATTTTTTTGAGCAAATTTTGAAAAAATTCTAAGAGTGCAGCTTATGTTTAACTTTAAATATCTCGAAAAATAGTAAATTTATTGTTACAAAGAAAGAGTATGTTTTTTACATAGAAAGTATTGGAAAATCGAAAAATTGTGCTAAAATGACAATTTCGCCAGTGGCGTAGAATTTAGGAAAGATCAACCTCTCACTTGCCTCTGTTGTACGCCACTGGCAGTAGCCAGAAACTTTTATTTAACATAATTTAGTATGGTGTACGGTACCTACACTTCCTGCCAAGTATGATAAGGATACGTCAAATTGTTTTAAAGTACTGGGCAAAAATCGTTTTTAAATTTTTAAATAAAACACCCTGTAACTCAGTAAGGAGCCACATTTTATCTAAGTGATTTGCGTTAAATTTTCATAATCTGAGCCCAGAATACTCCAGTTAAAATATTTCTAATTACTAATAAATCACCCTGTATAGATTGCATTTACACTATTGCAAAATTTCCAGTGGCGTCGCTCACTACACATACGGGCAGTATAAAATTCAAGTACAATTATGGTTTTATTGCATTATATTAATCATTTACGTTAATAATTTCGTATTTAAAGTTGCCGCCAAATTATAGAATATAAAGAGTAATATTTTTCCGTTCGACATTAGATTATTTGGTATAAATTATGTGGGCATGGCATTGGCGCCGATATGAAGGTTGCACTTGTAAAGAATTATAATTTGTAATTATTTACTATTGTTATTTAATTCACTTTTCATTTACCATAATTAGGTTAAGTTAATTATTTGCAATATTTTGTTTATTAAATAACTATTGCAATATACTAGCATTTGTTAAAATTACATTTGATTTTTTTTGAGGTAATTGTAAACCTATCATAAAAATCTTGTTACAATCTTTCTCATTTACAACTCGCGATTATTTGATATTTTATGCAAAATTAGAATGTTAAATATTAAAATGTTTGTCGTCCACTTTAACTTTTCTTAATAGCAATTAATTTACTAATCTTCTAATCTCGCCAGTCTACGCGAATTGCTGGCTTGTTGGATGGGTTAAATGTATAATTTATATTTTAGCATCGTTTATTCTCTCGCCAATTCAGCAAAATTTATAGTTTTACGGTTATTTCCTTCTTAGTTAGACTGACTGGCTCTGATTTAGAATAATTAAAAAAATGGCCCTATCCGGTTTGGGCATTATACTTGAGATAATATCTTGCAGTCGTAAGGGTAGGCATAAAAAGGTCTTTCAGCTGGACAAATTTCTAACGTTACTGCAGGTCACAGGGATTACCGTTATCTATTAAGCGCGTAAAAATTGAATAATTACTTAATTAAATAATCTTAACCTAACCTACCCTCAGTCCTAACATAGTAAAAAATCTTTCAGAACTAATCATATAAAAATAAAAGTCTTTAGGTTATAGTTCTGTATTAATATTTATTAATGATTGATAGAATTAATGTTGTTGGTAAAGATATGAATCTTGTGTTGAATGTTGATAAGTGCAAAGTTTTAGTTTTTGAGAAAGGTGATTTGATGACTGAATGTAATGTACATATTGACGGTGCACGTTTAGAGCAGGTAGATGAATTTGTGTATTTGGGTAGTTTGCTGTCTAGAGATGGCCGTTTTGATCGTGAAATTGAAAGGAGAGTAAATGCTGGTTGTAAGGTTTTGGATGCTTTGGGAACTTTTGCTAGGAATGTAAATGTTTCAAAAGAAGCCCGTTTAAGTATATACAATGCAGTTTTGGTGCCTACCGTGATGTATGGTAGTGAATGTTGGGTTTGGTTGCAAAAGCATAAACGGAAAATGACTGCTGTGGAAATGAGATTTTTACGTGGGGTATGTGGTGTAACTAGGAGAGATCGGGTACGAAATAGACTAGTGTATGATGAGTGTGAAATTGAAAAAAAATGTTGTAGCAAAAGTTGGTGTTAGTCAGTTAAGATGGTTCGGACATGTTGAGCGAATGTCTAATGAACGTTTGCTTAAAAAGATTTATTTGTATGATTTTGATGGTTTACGTTTGCGTGGACGTCCAATGAGTAGTTGGAGTGATATGATTGAGAGTGTTTTGCGTGAGCGAAAGTTTCCAAGTAGTAGGAATAGAAGAGAATGTATGAGAGGAATTATGAATGTGGATGAAGCGAAAGTTGCTTGTTTGGATAGGAGTGTTTGGAGGCGACTGATTTCGGGATAATGAAAAGAGTTTGTGCCACACCCTTTTGGGTATATGGCGTGATTGTGTATGTATGTATGTATGTAATAATCGACGTTTCGATGAATATGAAATATTTATAGTAAGTGGAATAAAAAAATAAATTTTAAAACACTGTTATCGCTTATTGTAGATTCGCAAAACTTAAAATTGTTAATAACTAGCAATTCATTTCTCCTCTGACTGAATATGCGACTTACTTCCATCATCAGTAAAGATTAAATAATTGATGTTCACCTTTCAGTTATTAAAAGAATACTTATAATACTTAAAATAATAAATATTTTGCGAATTCCTAACTCAGGTAGATACCTACACTGTACGAGATTTAAATGTCCAGTTGGATTACCCAGTTTAAGGGACCCTTTACCGAATGCCCAGCTAGACTGCACAAAAAAAAATATAGTCTTAAGGTTGTGTTTCAATTTTTTAATCTATTTAGTATATTTTTATGGATATCTGCTACATTTTTTTTTCATCGTCCGAATGATTTCAATTTAATTTGAACAATTTCAATTTAATTTCAGTTATCTCGGATAATTTTTATAATCGAATAATCGATTATTTTTATTTAAATTATTTTATCATTAATATTAGTTACAATGTTGGTTAAAAAATTAAATAATATTTATGTTTACTTTAGTTACAAATTTAGATAAAGCTAATAAATTATGTAAATAAATTTATTACAAAGTTACAAAGTTAAATAAAGCTAATAAATTATATAAATAAATTTATTTCCTAGACTCGACATGTTCTAGTAAATATATTAAGCTACTTTACTTTATACATTATATATACCGGGAAAAAAAAATTAAAGCAATTCAAAATATCTTTTTTTATTTATAAATATAATGTTATAAAACTTTGCTAGAATTAAATAAGAATAGAAAGCTGCAGAATAATATAAAATTTGAAAAAATTTTGTATTTGGCATTGCCGGAAATGATCCATGAATTTAAGAGGGCTTTGAACCCTTATATTTTTTGTTCAGTTTAATTAAAAAATATTTATCGGTTCGGTTCTAGTTTCGTTCCAGTAAAATTAACGGTTTTTTCTCGGTTTTTAATTTTTTGGTTTAGTTCAGAGTGATTCATTTTTAAATGTTTTGAATGTTTTTATCTGTATTGAAAACTTTTTTCTACTACTTTTATAATAAGCAAACTACATAAATTGATACAATAATATAATATAAATAATAATTATTAATTAATTTAAGGTATAATAACTACATACAAGTAAATAATATATGATGATAATAAAATTTACTCTTCGAAACTTATATAATTTGAATGTGCGTTTAAATATATAATAAAAACATATCGTAACAAATTTCTATATAGGATTTTTATTTATTTATAATTAGAAACAATTAAGATTACCTCTGATTTTTAAAATGTTTCCCAATGTATTTTCATTTAAACTATTTAAAGATTATTAAAAGCAAAATTATTATCAAAAATTACACCGGCCTTACAGTGATCCCTAGCTTCATTTTCAATTTCAATAACTGAGTATTCATCCAGAAAAAAACAAACCTAATACTGTTTCGCGTAAGATGAGTTGCGACTTGCAACTACGCTACGAGACCGTAAAAATGAAAAAAAACAGATTTTTTTTCGGTTCAATTTCGGTTTTTCTTCCTGTTTGAAGCCCTGTTATTTAATAGCAGAAGGACCAAATTTATATTTTTACTTTTTTTTCGCGTTACTCGTTTAATTTGGTTTCGAATTTGAACGTCTCCTCTTAAATTTGACAATTGGCATTTTAAAAAATTATATTACATTCCATCATATAGCATAAAAATAGATTTAGTGATTAAAATAAAAAGGCTTTAGATTATAGTACTGTATTACTGTTTATTAATAATCGACATCTCGACGTACTCCACGTACATCTTTATTAGGAAAAATACTAAAAATGACATTTACAGTAAATAAACAGATCAAAGAAACAAGTTGCTAGGTAACACATAAAGTAACTAAATCATTAAATATATAAATTTTTAATTAAAGTGCCTTCAAAGTAATTGATGTTATCTATTTCTTTATAAATTTCAATTGCTTCTCTTATCAATCTACAGTTAATATT
Source organism: Clivina fossor (assembly GCA_963966155.1). Taxonomy (NCBI): domain Eukaryota; kingdom Metazoa; phylum Arthropoda; class Insecta; order Coleoptera; family Carabidae; genus Clivina; species Clivina fossor. The sequence goes on from OZ014554.1 coordinate 10,449,067, forward strand.
GATTGATCTTGCAATTATTATAGAATTTTCGAATTTTACACTAATGCATGTCGTGCAATAACAGATTTATTTGCATGGTTTAGAGGTATTGATCTCTTATGTTCTGGAAATCTAGTAGAAAGAGTTCTACTTGTTTTTTCAACATAAACTTTACCGTGTTATTTATTGCGTTACCTAGTAACTTGAATCAATGTTCTGTTTATTTAATGTAAATCCCATTTTTATTATTTTAACATGATTTGGTTAACTCACTTTTTTCTGTTTGTTTGTTTGTCTGTTCAATGTAAATTTTGCAATCGACTTTTAACTAACTTCCCGATGAGCTAGAGACTTGAAACTTTAAACATAACTCAGAACTGTATGACAATGCAATATTAACTAATTGATATAATAAATTTAATCATTAATTAATTAATTAGATTAAAGTTAAAATTAAACAAGACTAAAAAACAGAAAATAATTATTTTAATAAAAAAATTTAATATACCATGTTTTTAATACGAACTATAAAGTATAAAATAATTTCTTCTAGACCCCCCCACCCCATACTAATTAATAACCCCCATACACAGAAAAACGTGAGGCGCAACGATAGCTACTCCTTAAATTCTTTACTATTAACTACTGTATGCGCCCCGCGTTTTTCTGTGTATGGGGTTATAAATCTGTGTGGCTGCTAGGAAAAATTCGCACATTAAAATATTATTTTATTGCCTGATGAAAATGCACGTTGAGTACGTCTAAACACTCAAAACGCCGATTATTAATAACCTTTTAGTAAATTTACAGAACTTTGGTAAATTTTCCATAAATACTTAAAATTTGTTTAGTTCTGTAATACTATTATTGTATAATTACATATATTTCTAAATTTACCTATAAAAGATATATTTTTAAATAAACGAATTCCACTTATAATATTATATTAGTATTATTACACAAAATATGCAAGTCTCATTATTTCAATGAATTATTGGAGATAATTGTAATTTTAATAATTTAACAAGTAATACCGACAAAATGCAATTCTATATTAAGTATGTGATGTAATTTTCAGAAACTAAGCTATTTTATATACTTATTAGGTCATTTTTACTTACTTTATGTGATTATTGTGAATTATATAAAAATTACGTAATTTTGAGTTAGAAATACAGAATATTTAGGGTAAAATAAAATTACTGATTTGTTGTAGTAAAATTTTACCACTATTTATCTGTAATTTTGCTATTTTTATTTTTAGCGGGCACTATTTACAGAAACATAAAAGAGTTTGTGCCACACCCTTATGAGTAAATTTTGTAATTATGTGTACATTTTACGCATAATTTAAAAGTGTACAGTAGATGCTAACTTCATATTGCCCGGTTTATTATTTTTAAAGTGAGGCCGTTCAAAATATAGAATAAAAAATTACAAAGTGAATGTTTATCATAATATATTGTATGATGAACAACTTAGTAAGTAATATATCATAATTGAAACAGCAATAATGTAAATAAAATTATATATTCATATTTCAGTGTAATAATTGATTTGTTTTAATTTTTTTATCGACCGCCACATATAGTAGAGGAAGGTATTTTAATCAGAATAATATTTACATTTTAAGATATTTACAGATAAGCACGAGTTATGCTCAAAGAAATTTGAATCAACAGGTTTTAGTTTGATATCAATCTGTCTGTAGACACTATGACTGTGTGATCATGAAAATTTCTATTCGATTATTGATATTTGTATTTTCGATAGCTTAGATCGATTGATTATGATCGATCAAAATTTCTTTTAAAGATCGATCTTGATCAATCAGAATCGATTTTGATACAACAGATCGATCTAGATCGATCAAAAAATGCGCGAAAATAGATTTTTACAAACGCATAGTTCAAACAATTTACGAAAAATTTACCTAATTTATATACAAAACCATTGCACGATTTGGATGAAACACGCGTATATGAAAATTATTAAATGTTTAATCAAATTATTTAATTGATATAGAAATGATATCAGTTTACAAATTAAATTAGATCAATCAACTAATCGAATGATTAGAACGATTGGAGATCGATCAAAACGATTAGGGCGATTTTGTTTTTTTTTAATTTTGATCATTTTTACAGCCTTAGTAGACGCATGTAGAGCAAATTTAGCTTAACGAATTTTTATGAAATAACATATTTATTGTTGGAGGTGAATATCTCAATTTGATCAACTTTTGCTACAAGTTCATCCACCGAAAGTGGTAGTTTAACCGTTTGAGTGCCACTGATTTTTGCTATTTTCCAGTCCAAAAGTGTCAAGAAGCGCTTTTGCGCTTGTATTATTTCCTATTCTACAATATTTAGTTAATTATATTATTATAGTAATCGTTGTTTATAAGAATAAAAAGTGTACACCTACAAATTGTAATATTATTAAAACGGAACGATAGTCGTATAGTCGGGCATCGACAGAAACCGCGCTTGCTAGAGCGCTGATAAATTTTGGGCGTAACAGAAGAGTGCAAAATCGCTGCTTGGCACTCAAACGAATAATAATATCGCTTTAAACTAGTAATGGGATAATTAGAATGAAAAATAATCGATCATTCGATAATTAAAATTATTCGAGATATCTCAAATTAAATTGAAATCATTCGAATTAAACTGAAATCATTCAGATGATGTGACAAACAGCAAAGTAGCAGAATTCCATAAAAATATATAAATTAGTTTATAACAAACTATAAGACAAACTTAAGGCTATTTTTTTAAAATTATCCGAAAACCTAATCAAAGAGCAAATAACCATGAAACTATGAATACTAAGAAAGCTGGTGCCAACATATAACTTATAAATAATTATATTTAATTTTAATATCCTATATAATTAAAAAAGTAATAATAAAAGTATGTATTGGTTAAACACTCTAATTCTATTAAGGTTATTTTATTGTACCCCAGTTATATACACTTTTTACTTTATTTATTAATTGAAATAATAATTGAAATATTAATTTATGTAACATAATGGAAATTTAAAATATTTTTGTTATTATAATATTCATTTATTAAGAAATGCTAATTCAAATATTATATGTATTTATAAGTGGTTTTAATACGAATATAACTGACAGATCGATATAATCGTTTGTTCTAATTCTATAAGTAGGTCTACTACTACTTGTGTTACTACTAATTCTAGTAGTATAAAACATTAATTTCTATCGTCTTTCGAATGATATCATTCGAATGATCATTTGGATATGATATTCATTTGACTACCGCTCATTCCATTATTAAAATCATTCGATTATACCCATCACTAGCTTTTTATGTGTGTGCAATAAAGAAATATTCCGAAAATAATTATTTAACAAAATTTGTAATACAACTTACACTTTTATATTTTTACAATGTTTTAATTCAGTATCTATTTTAACATATACAGTATAATCAATAAAGTCTGAATTGCATAAGAAATTTTTGATTATTTAAATAAAACTAATTAGACCAATTAGTCACGTAAATTTCGGTAATTTATTTTTTTAAAAAGTCTCAAAAATTAACTTTTTGTTTAAAATCTCAACAAAAGTTGCAGGTAAAAGTTGTGCATAATGTGATTTTGTATTAATATGCAAATTTTAAGAAAAAATCTCGACAATTTAAAAAAAATTTAAATTAAATCGAATTATAATAAAGTTGAGATTCTTCTCAAAAATTTCTCAAGTTACTCAGTCTTTGAATCGGCTATTAGGCTATGCATCAATGACTGGCTAGTTAACCACAAGCACTTGTTTCGCGCATTAGGAGCTCGTCAGTAAGGTGCTTTAATCAGTGTCCGAAGACAATTGATGCAGATGTTATTTCCTGGCTGGCTTTTATGCCAAGTAAATTTAAACGATGATCAGGAGAGGCAATAAATACCACCAACACCATCTACACAGTACTGGACTAAACATTAATAATAATAACATTGAACAGAAAATGTTCATAAGTGTATAGTGAAATTAATATAATAATATTCTAAAGTTGAGATTTTTCTCAAGAATTCCACAAGTTACTCTAATTTACTCTAAATTAATTTCATTAAATAAACTTTATTTTAACCAATATTATTATTAAATTGAAATGTTAGAAACCCTGCTATATGAATTTTTCAAAAAAAAAAATATTTATTTTGCAATAAATTACAATCGCAATTTCTTTAAATACAATCAATCGACAGTTGTAATTTTAATGCAAACAAATCTTCAAATTTATACAATGCATATTGCCTATTTATTCACCAGAAATTAGACATAAATACAAAATTAAATTTAAAAAAATATTTTAAATAACTTCTGTTGACATTTCGAAAAATAAGTTGATTTTCGGAACATTATTTTTTAAATTAAATTTTGCCGCATACTGAATTTCACGTGATCAAATTTTTTTAAATTTATTAATAAAAGAATTTTTGTTATTAATGCAGTCTTCATTGGTCAAACTTCATGTAAATACAAGTTTATGACTATCATGGTAAATTATAAATACTATAATTGTCGTTTATATATCGAAATTTAGCAACCCTAGAGCTGCAATTTGGCAACTCATATCTCTATCGTAAAGTTTGACATTTTTGACGGTATGTGTACTCAGAACGTTTTGACTACGAGCGGTATTTGTATTGCTTAGAGTAACTTGAAAAATTCATCTCGGCCACAAAATGGAATTAAATTGTAAAATTTTCTTTTGCAAAATTATTTTACAACTTTCATCGTTAACTAACTCAACAGAAGTGCATCGGTGAACTTAATTCGACTTCTGGCAATAAAGCACCATCAAGGACCAGTGTTTATCGATGGTATATCAGATTCACTCGTGGCCGTAGTTCAATCAATAACGAATTTCGTAGAGGTCATCCAAAATCGGTTGTTGTTTTGGAAAACATTGATGCTGTGCGTGAACTATTACTACAAGATTATTATGTGACTTATCGTGAGATTGAGGCATCCCTGGGCACTAGCAGGACCAGCATATATTTAATATTGCATTAACATTTGGCCGTCAAAAAGATTCATTCCCGTTGGATTCCACATAATTTGAAAATCGCCTAAAAAATAGGTTCGTGCTAATTGGTCAAAATAGTTGCTCAAAAAATACGATCGCAGTGTTTCAAAACAAATCTATAATATCGTAACAGCTGACGAATCCAAAATAAACTGCGAGGACAATGTTTTTCGACACCTAAAAAAACAGTTGATGCGTTCAAAATAAATATTCTGGCAGATACTGTATATAACAAACTTATTTTAATACTTTTTTTTAACATATAAAAAATTAATTTTTATTAATGTACATGGAATAAGACATAATATATACATTGTTATCAGTTGATTTATAATACGCATAATAATATAAAAAGTGCTTGGACAGACTGTGAATAATGTAATACAAAGTTAGATTTTTTTACAAGTAAATATTAATGTACTTTTAATCACTAAATATTATGACAAATGTGCAAATACCACACAAGAGTCTTGCCCCAGAAGGTGGATGGGGATATATTATTGCAGCATCTTTAGCATTATCTTTGGTAAGTATTACAGAGTATTACAAGAATTTCACACATGTTAATAATATTTTATTAATGCATTTATGTAAAATACTTTTAGAGTAACAAAGTAAAAAATGTTTCAGAAATTATTTTATAAAATACAACTGGTTCAAGTTCTGAATTAAAATTTATTTATAATCAACGTTTCGACGAAACTCAACCATCGTCTTCATCAGGAGAAACTGATACAAATGACATTATAGTAAATAACAGTACATAGAAACAAGTTACTAGATAACAAATAAGTGACTATTTCATAATATTTTATAGATTTTTAATTAATGAAGCCAAATTTTATTTAACTCAGTGCCTTCGCAGTGATTGATATCTTTTTTCTTATAAATTTCAATTGCTTTATTTATCAATCGCTGTAAATATTGGTAAGTCTTGCAATTAATACAGTATCTTTGAATATTAGATCATAAGTATATGAATGCGGTAAGATTTATGTTAAATAAACAGGTAAAACTGTTTCAACTAGATTGACAGAACATAAGAAGTCAAAACGTCTAATCTGCTATTGCACAATATGCGTTAGAATATTTTCATGATGTAAAATTTGAAGATACTGTAATAACTATGTAAGACCAATCAATATTAAACAAATCAAATTAATAAGAAAAGCAACTGAAATTTATAAAAGGAAAGACAATGTTAATCACTGTAAAGGCATTGAAATAAATAAAATTTGGCTTCTATTGATAAAAAATCTATAAAATTTTATAATCTAGTAACTTATTTATTACCAATTAACTTGTTTCTATGTACTGTTATTTATTGTAAAGTCATTTGTATCAGTTTTTCCTGATGAAGACAAACATTGAATTTCGTCGAAACATTTATTATAAATACATATAAGACAGAACTAAAACCTAAACAATTTTATTTTATTTTTAGAGTAATTATTGGTGATTGTGACAAATGATATTATTCCCAGTATATAAAAACAATATGTTTTAAAATTGTTAAATTATACAAAAAAAATTGTAAATAGTTGTATGGATATGAATTTTGTGTTGAATATTGATAAGTGCAAAGTATTAAATTTTGAGAATGACAATTTGGTAACTGAATGTAATGAATCTGCTGATATGGTATACGTTTAGATTAGGTAGATGAGTTTCTGTATTTAGGTAGTATATTATTTAATAATGATGGCATAGATCTTGAGATTGAAAGTAGATGCTGGTTGCAATGAATGCTTCAAGTATTTATCCCAGAAATGTACACATAAATGTTTCCAGAGAAAATCCCTCTTTGATTTTATAGAGGGCTGTTTTGCTGCCAATGTTGATGTGTCATAATGACTGTTGTGGAAATAATAGTTTTTGCGAAAGGTATGTGGTGAAATTAGAAGAAATGTTGTTGCAAAATTGATGTTAGTTACTCAAGAGAGTTTGTTCAACATGAGTAAATGTCATATAAACGTAAGGTTAATATATATATATATATATATATATATATATATATATATATATATATATATATATAATATAAATTTTTGGAAAAAATCTCGAAGGGATATAGCGATTTTGACTACATCGAATATTTTCAGTTTTTTATGTCATTTGTTTTTTCAGGTTATAACGTCATCGACTTTTTTAAATTGCAACCTATATTTTTTTTGACTGATTTTGGTAGTACTTTTTATTCCGTTTGTAACTGTATAACATTTTCAATATATTACGTTCGAAAAAAAATAAGAAAAATTGTCTTAAAGTTTAAGTATTTAAAATTAATTAAATTGGCAAACTGAATCTAGTTATCGGTGTATAAAACAAAAAACAATAGCTACAACTGTCAGAATTATATAATTTATAAATGTCACAATAAAATAAGTGCTATTATTTTGCTTTTTTCTGTTTTCCTCAAAATTGTACAATTTTTACTTTTTAAAATAGTTTTTCTATTTCGGAAAAAGCAAAGCAATAACATATATTTTATTGTGACATTTTTAAATTGTATAATTCTGATAGTTGTAGCTAATGTTTTTTGTTTTATACACCAATAAATAGATTCATTTTTGCCAGTTTAATTAAATTTTAATATTTGAATTTTAAGATTGTGTTTCTCAATTTTTTTTTTTCAAATGTAACATATTGAAAATGTATATACGGTTGGAAACGGAATAGAACGTACTACCAAAATCAATAATTAAAAATATAGGTTGTCATAAAAAAAAAGTCGATGACGTCATAACAATAAAAACAAATGACATAAGAAACTGAAAATAAGCTGAAAATATTTGCTGTTGTCAAAATCGCTATACTTTTTCGAGATTTAACTGAATTTAAGCGTTACTTCATTTTCACACGGTATATCTATTAGGCTGGAGCGAAAAAGTGGTCATCTTGTCGATTTCGATGGCCCTTAAAAATTGAATAGTTTTCATGAAAATATTATGTGCTACAGCTCTCTTAGGCAATTCTAAGCCTATTTATAGTTCTCGTAAGAGACTTGAAAATGGCCATTTTAGCCTTTTTTGACGTTTCACCATATGAGTACGAAATTGTCCATACAAATTCACGGCAAGTCGGCTTTAAATACTCCAACATTTATACGGAAGAGGCATTAAATTATTAAATTTTAAGAGCCGTCTAAATCGGAGGGTCAACATTTTTTACAGATTCTAAGATTTCAAACTAACTTTCCATTGAGTTAGAGATTTAAACTATAAATATAGCTCAGAACTGGATAACAATGCAATATTAACTGATTAATTAATTAATTAACTAATTAATTAATAATATTAAAAATATTAAATTAAAGTTAATAAAATTATAATTAATTAGATTAATTAATTAGGTTAAATCTACAGTTAAACAAAATTAAAAAGCAGAAACTAATTATTTAAATAAAGAAATAATTTAATATACCACGTTTTTAACATGGACTAAATAGCATTATATAATTTTTCTGGTCCGCCGTATAGTTTTATAACCCTATACAGAAAAACGTGAGGCAACGGCAGCTACTCCCTACACTCCTTACTATTATTGCATACGCCCCACGTTTTCTGTATGGGGATATAAATTTATATGGGGGCTAGGAGAAATTATTTTAGTCCGTGTTAAAAAGGTGGTATATTAAATTTTTTTATTTAAATAATTATTTTCTGTTTTTTAGTCTTGTTTAACTTAAACTTTAATTTAATTAATTATATATTTATATATATAATTATAATTAATTAAGTTAATTAATTAAATTTTTTTTACACAAATGGATTCGGTAGCGAAGACCATCAATTCAGTATATGTTAGATATGGGTCGCGGACAATTCACCAAAAACAATTCACCATAAACCGTTCACCGAAAACAATTCATCGAAAACAAATTCACCGAAGTACCAATTCACCGAAAAACAATTCTTCGAAAAACAATTTATCGAATAACCAAATGAAATAGAATTAAACAACCTAACCTAATTTAACCTAACCTACCCATTACCCCTCCGTAAAGTGTTAAAGAAAAAAATAAATAAATACGCTTTTTTTTAAAGACATTCCTAATATTAATAATATTAAGGATGAGGCTATTTATACATACGGTATGTATACGCAATTGGCTATTTATACATACTGAAAAAAAAACCTATACCACCCTACTAACCTAACCTTTCCTAACCTAACCACTTTCTAATATTAATTTTAATTTAATTTAATTCTATTTCAGTTGGTTATTCGATAAATTGTTTTTCGATGAATTGTTTTTTGGTAAATTTGTTTTCGATGAATTGTTTTCGGTGAACGGTTTTCGGTGAATTGTCCGGATACCATATCCGGAGTATATCAACTATAAGCATGAAATATCTATTAAACTGAAAATGAAAAAACTTATATCACTTCGACCTGGGATCGAACCAAGGACTCTCCACTTGCCGGGTGAACACTCTACCACTGAGCTACCGAGTTGACAACAGATCTAGTGACAAAATTTAATCATTATCTATTTATTTATTTATTTCTCACTTATATTATAATATTAATTGCTCACGGCGGCATTAACCTTCAAATATTCATTCAACTTTCATATGTTATAACGTATGAATAGAAATTACAAAATTTGTAACTTTACGTACGAAATATAAAAATTATGAAAAAAGCATTATACTAAAAATAAAATGATTAAATTCTGTAACTAGATCTGTTGTCAACTCGGTAGTTCAGTGGTAGAGTGTCGACCCGGCAAGTGGAGAGTCCCTGGTTCGATCCCAAGTCGAGGTGATATGAGTTTTTTCATTTTCAGTTTAATAGTTATTTCATGCTTATATTTGATATACTCTGATATTTGTTTTATTACAATCATTAATTCTCACTTATGTTATATATATATATATATATATATATATATATATATATATATATATATATATATATTATACAGGCTGCGGCAAAAGTATGACAACGGTCAAATATTTCGAGATATACACATCAAATCGAGAAAACAAAAAATACGTCTTCAACATTTAAAAAAGTATCCAATGATACCACAATGGATTTTCTACCTCCACCCCAGGGGGAGAGAAGGGGGTCAACTATAAAATTTTAAATAGGGATCCCTATTTTTTATTGCAAATTCATATTCTATGGTTGAAAATACGTAGTATTTGTGTGTAAAAATTTTTTCTATTTATGATATATAGGGCTGTAATCGACGGACACACAAACACATAATCGCGTGAACTGAGGTTGATGTCCTCTATCGAATGACGCAAAAAGTAACCCCCCCCCCCGACTTTTCCTTGTGGGAACCCCTATATTTTATTGCATATTTCGATTCTATTAATAAGAATATGAAGAATTTAAGTTTACAAGAGTGTAAAAATTATCACAATTGTAAAAATTGTATTACTATTGTAAAAACATATGGAAAAACTGATATTTACAATTGCAAACATTGTTTCACGTCTCTAAACACCGAGTGAAATGACGGAAAATGCAAAAAATGCGATTACAGCGGCACCTGTCACAAAGACAAAAAAAAAATTACAAATAAATTCTTAATATTTTTATTAATAGAATCGAAATATTCAATAAAATACAGCGGTTTCCATTTGAAATTATAAAGTTACTCCCCCGTTTTCCTACCAAGGAATAGGCCAGGGGGTTCACATTCTGCCTCGTTTGATAGAGGACATCACCATCAGTTCGAACGCCCTATGTTTTGTTAAAAAATATCCAGCCCCTGCATTATAAAACGGGTGTACGCTTGGTCTGGACCACGCGATTAATTGTTTGAGTGTCCGTAGATTACAGCCCTATCTATCATAAATAGAAAAAAAAATTTAAAAAAAATCCTACGTATTTTCAGCCATAGAATTCGAATCTGTAATAGAAAATAAGGGTCCCTATTTAAAATTTTAAAGTTAATCCTCTTCCCATTCCCTGGGGTGGATTAGAGGGTCGAGTGTGGTATCATTCGTTTTGATGTGTATTTCTCGAGATATTTGATCGTTTCCATACTTTTGCCGCACATTATATATATACAGGGTGTTCGTTCGCCAGGTTGATATAGGGCAATAACATGGGATATCAATAATATGCAGAATTCTTCTTTCTGAAGTAAAATTCGGAGAAATACTTAGAATTTTTTAAAAATATAACTTTTTTCTAAATTTGTTCAAAAACTCTAAAAAAATTCAGTAAAATAGAAAAAAAAAAATTGGATACATAATAGCTAAGTAACTTTTTTCTTTAACTCAAACTAATTTAGCAGGAAAAATTATTGAAAATTCTAAAAAACATTTTAAAAAAAATTCTAGCGCCCAAATGGCACATGCTAGCAAATTAAATCTAAAACCAAATTATAGAACTTTTTATTCCCTATCGAAAAGTATTCTCAGTATTTCTCCAAATTTTACTTCAGAAAGAAGTATTCTGCATATTATCGGTATTCCATGTTATTGCCCTATATCAACCTGGCAAACGAACAGCCTATATATATTTATATATATAAGTTAATTTAGAATAACTACCGTGAATATAAGTTGAGAAAATTTATATAACGGGATACGGTATATGATTGACTAGGTTATTAAAATGCTAGCATTTAATATCTATCAATTTATTACAAATCCTATATTTCGCCACACATTTGTGGCTTCTTCAGGGAAGCACTGAAATAATTTTTTAGAAAAACAAAAAAAATTATTACAATCGTTAAAACCAAAACAATACAGTTTAAATTAACATAGTATGTAAAAACTTACAAGTATGACCAGATATTTAATTGCTGTTGTAGTAAATGAATATTTTTAAAAATGGTATGCTTTTTCTGTTTTCATTCTCATTCAATGTAAAACTCTTTTTTGTAATCCAAGTTAACACAAAACGAACAAATTAAAAATTTTTTTAAAATTATACACAGATAATTAACACTTATACAAGTCAATTATTAAAATAATAAATAGAATAAATATAATAAATAGTTAAAAAACCTTATAATAGTTATAAATTAAAACAAATGTAATTTTATACGTTATACAAACAAAAAAACTGAAAAATATAAATAAATTTTACTGTTTTTTCAAAAACCAATTAAAATTCAAAATTAACAAACAAGTCGAATCCTAAAAAGCAAGAAGAAAAAATTGATTCATAATTGAAATTAAAAGTGTGCGCATGTCAAAACAAAAAAAAAATTTTTTTAAAAATTAAGTTGATAAAAACAATTAAAAATTTTGGCGCTGCTATGAAGTTGAACAGGTTACTAAGAAGAAAAAGTTTTTATCGACCGTATTGACGATTGATCAATGTTCATTATGTTGGCATATACGGAGATAGAGTTTCTGATATCAGATTTGTTATTAATTACATTCTGTCTGTTTTGAGTGATATGGTATGATTCAAGCCATAAACGCTTGAAATAATTGTTCTCCACATCCAGAATGTAAGGATTGTCATAATCAGGATGGTGTGATGAACTTCTTACATGTACTGCCAAAGCACATAACTTGTTAGTCTTATTTTGATCGCTTTTGTGCTGTGTCAGTCTGTTTTTTAGGTTCTGTAATGATGTGCCAATGTAAAATTTTTCACACGAACATTTAATAGCATAGATAGTGTTAATGGTGGCTAATTTGGACGTTTTATCCTTCACTTTTGTGTACAAGTTGCTTATAGTTTTACTGTTTTTATTAACAAATCTGATATTATCATCATCTTGAAACACTGATATGATTTTGCTCGATAATTGATTGATGTTTGTCAACGAAATATATGTTATTTTGTTGTTGCTATTTTTGTTATTGTTACTGATTGTAGTTGGTTGAGTATTGTTATTGTATAGCAAGGTATTTATCAAGCTTGCAGGGTAACCATTTTCAATAAAGAGTGTTTTGGCTATTTTTAAATTTTTATCCAATAACGACGTGTGGCTAATTTTAGTGATTCTAGTTTTCATGTTCAAAATTACATTCTTTTTTGATGCAAGCTTGATAAATACCTTGCTATACAATAACAATACTCAACCAACTACAATCAGTAACAATAACGAAAATAGCAACAACAAAATAACATATATTTCGTTGACAAACATCAATCAATTATCGAGCAAAATCATATCAGTGTTTCAAGATGATGATAATATCAGATTTGTTAATAAAAACAGTAAAACTATAAGCAACTTGTACACAAAAGTGAAGGATAAAACGTCCAAATTAGCCACCATTAACACTATCTATGCTATTAAATGTTCGTGTGAAAAATTTTACATTGGCACATCATTACAGAACCTAAAAAACAGACTGACACAGCACAAAAGCGATCAAAATAAGACTAACAAGTTATGTGCTTTGGCAGTACATGTAAGAAGTTCATCACACCATCCTGATTATGACAATCCTTACATTCTGGATGTGGAGAACAATTATTTCAAGCGTTTATGGCTTGAATCATACCATATCACTCAAAACAGACAGAATGTAATTAATAACAAATCTGATATCAGAAACTCTATCTCCGTATATGCCAACATAATGAACATTGATCAATCGTCAATACGGTCGATAAAAACTTTTTCTTCTTAGTAACCTGTTCAACTTCATAGCAGCGCCAAAATTTTTAATTGTTTTTATCAACTTAATTTTTAAAAAAATTTTTTTTTTGTTTTGACATGCGCACACTTTTAATTTCAATTATGAATCAATTTTTTCTTCTTGCTTTTTAGGATTCGACTTGTTTGTTAATTTTGAATTTTAATTGGTTTTTGAAAAAACAGTAAAATTTATTTATATTTTTCAGTTTTTTTGTTTGTATAACGTATAAAATTACATTTGTTTTAATTTATAACTATTATAAGGTTTTTTAACTATTTATTATATTTATTCTATTTATTATTTTAATAATTGACTTGTATAAGTGTTAATTATCTGTGTATAATTTTAAAAAAATTTTTAATTTGTTCGTTTTGTGTTAACTTGGATTACAAAAAAGAGTTTTACATTGAATGAGAATGAAAACAGAAAAAGCATACCATTTTTAAAAATATTCATTTACTACAACAGCAATTAAATATCTGGTCATACTTGTAAGTTTTTACATACTATGTTAATTTAAACTGTATTGTTTTGGTTTTAACGATTGTAATAATTTTTTTTGTTTTTCTAAAAAATTATTTCAGTGCTTCCCTGAAGAAGCCACAAATGTGTGGCGAAATATAGGATTTGTAATAAATTGATAGATATTAAATGCTAGCATTTTAATAACCTAGTCAATCATATACCGTATCCCGTTATATAAATTTTCTCAATTTATATATATATATATATATATATATATAGTAATAATAATAAATCTGTTAATTTATTGTAAGTTCTAATACTTCGCTTCAAAAATTGTTGGCTTCATCAGGGAGAACACTAAATAATAATATATAGCATGTAACATTTAAATAATAAATACAAGATGAGAAAAAGAAATTAATGAAAACTTACATGTATGAATAAATGACTTAAGTTAAGAAAAAAATTGAAAGAATATATAAATTCTGCTTAAAATTCATCGATGATACAGAAAAACACTTTATGTAATAAATAAATAAAATAATAAATAATAAACAGAATAATACTACAGCGCAATTTAAATGTTACTAATTTAAAAAATTTGCAATGAAGTAAAGTAATAAGCCAAATAAACTGTCAAAAAAAAAATATAAGAATCGTCAAAAATTAAACATATAATTTAAATATGCAAATTTATTTGTCAAGGATAAAATAATAAATAATGATGAAAATTAAAATATGTGTAGAACACAATAGATAAAATATTTAAAAACGATATTGATAACTGAAACTTATTTTTCGAAATTTGCGAAACAGAACATAAACAATTTTTTTTTTTGTGATTGTAATCAAATCATAAAGCTTGTTTGAATTGGTGATGGAACTGTATAATTTAAGATTGGCGCTGAAATATAGTGTTGTATGAACAGTAATATTAGGTTTTTTTATTTATAATGTTGGCGTAAACATTTTGCGTATTCCTAATGTCACTTCTATTATTGATGGTGCGGTGTTTATTTTTATTGATGTGTATTGAGTCAAGAATTAAACGTTTAGTGTAATTGTTTTCACTGTCCAAGATAACTGGATTATCATAATTTGCCTTATGTTTAGTACTCTTGATATGTACAGCCAGAGCACAGGATTTATTAATTTTTGTTTCATCACTGTTATGTTGTGTGATGCGTTTGCATAATTGTTGTGACGTGGTGCCAATGTATATTTTGTTACATGAACAGGTGATAGCATAGACCGTGTTATGCTATCCTGTTTGTTTATTATTTATTATTTTATTTATTTATTACACAAAGTGTTTTTCTGTATCATCGATGAATTTTAAATAAAGTTTATATGTTTTTTCAATTTTATGCTTAACTTAAGTCATTTATTTATACATGTAAGTTTTCATTATTTTCGTTTTCTCGTCTTGTACTTATTATTTAAATGTTACATGCTATATCTTATTATTTAGTGTTGTCCCTGATGATGCCAACAATTTTGGAGGCGAAATATTGGAACTTACAATAAATTGAATAAATATAACAGATTTATTATTCAATATATACCGAATATCATACAGAGTGACCCAATGAAAACAGTAAATGCAAATTTTGGCCACTTAACATCATTTTTGCGAAAAACGCTCGAACACGTCAATTTTAGTATGAAGGGGGATATTTGAATCGATTAGTACTATTTTCCTAACATCAACCCTAAGAGGAGGAGGGATTGCACCCCAAAAATTTTAAATGGGAAGGGGTGTTAAAAATGACACCGTTCTAAAGGCCTTTCAATTCGATTTTCAAAAGTATTTTTATTTTTCAAATCCGATCATTAGTTCCAGAGAAAAATCGTTTATAACAAAGTTTATTAAGTGTTAAAAAGTACAGACAAGTAGGCTTAAACAATTGACGATCAATTAAGTTTAAGTGTACTAAGTGTTCAGAGGAACAAACAGAAACTAAAATATCACTTTAGTAAGTGTTCGAAATGACTACCACCAACTTCCATACAATGATACAGGTTTTGCTCAAAATGTAGTCGTACGTTCTGCAACATTTGTGGTGTAATCTGACGGCATTCACGTACAATACGTTGTCGTAAATCTTCTAAAGATTCGGGTAGCGTAGCATAAATTTTGGACTTCAAATAACCCCACAAAAAGAAATCTAAAGGTGATAGATCCGGCGATCTTGGTGGCCATTCTATAGCACCTCTTCGTCCAATCCATCTCCCAGGAAACCGACGGTCCAAGAACTGCCTAACAGTCAATGCAAAATGAGGAGCAGCTCCGTCTTGTTGAAATATCAACTCATCTTCTAAGTAACGTTCATCATTTTCCATTATGTCAGTTAAAACTGGATCGATGTGATCCTCTAACAATGATAAGTACATCTCTCCGGTCAGATTATATATATATATATATATATATATATATATATATATATATAATACATTAATCTGTTTAGTTGATAGATATATCATATAAATTTTTCATTTTCAGATTATTCCTTTATGATTATATTTGAGTATTAACTGTATTTAAATGATATATCTATCAACTAACCAGATTAATGTATTATATATGATTGCACCATTGCACGAACCAACACCTTTCATAACTATAGTTCTTATATGCATTTCGTCATTAAAAAAATTAGTAATATTGCGTATTTGTTGACTATGAAAAATTATGAATAGAATGTGTACTGAAAATGATTAGGTTTCATTCGCTTGATCTGTAATGTCCTCGGTAGCTCAGTGGTAGAGTTTCTGCCCGGCAAGTGGAAGGACCCTGGTTCGATCCCAGGTCAAGGCGATATGAATTTTTCATTTTCAGATTATTCCTTTATGATTATATTTGAGTATTAACTGTGTATATATATATATATATATATATATATATATATATATATATATATATATATATATAAAAAACAAGCCGGAGTAAAAAAGAAGCGATCTTGCCGATTTTGACGTCCGTTAAAAATTGAATAATTTTTATGAAAATATTATGTGCTTCAGCTCTGTTACATAATTCTAAGCCTATTTACAGCTCCCGCAATAGCCCTTAAAATGGCCATTTTTAGTGTTTTTTGACGTTTCACCATATAGGTATAAAATTGCCCGTACAAATTCACGGCAAGTCGGTTGAAAATACTCCCGCACTTATACTGAAGAGGTATTAAATTCTAAACCACTAGTACTAAATACAGAATTTTTTTTTCGAGAATTTTTTCTGACAGCTATTTTTGGCGTTTTTGACACAATTTGACGTTTTAATGTTTCTTGGAAGTTAGAATGGCTCCAGTCCACCAAAAATTGTTAAAAAACTATGTTTTGCATTTATTGAAGTGAGATGTTCACTTTACGTAAAATATTTTTAAATTTGAAAACGCATGAACGGTTTTAAATTAGAATTTTACCATTTTGGCATTTTCGATACGATTTTACATTTTAATGTTTCTTGAAAGTTAGAATGGTTTTATTCTAGCAATTGCTTATCGATAAATAAAAATAAACGCACAATAAAGTTTTTCAAAAATTTTTGGTGGAATTGAACCATTCTAACTTTCAAGAAACATTAAAACGTGAAATTGTATCAAAAATGCCAAAAATTGCTGTCAGAAAAAATACTGAAATTTTTTTCTTCACTCAGTACAAGTGTTTTAGTATTTAATACTTCTTCAGTATAAGTGCGAGAGTATTTGAAGCTGATTTTCCGTAAATCTTTATAGACAATTTCATACTTATATAATGTAACGTCAAAAAACGGTAAAAATGACCATTTTGCGGGAGCTGTAAACAGGCTTAGAATTGCCTAATAGAACTGTAGCATATAATATTTTTATGAAAACTATTAAATTTTTAAGGGACGTCGAAATTAGCGAGATGACTTATGACCTGAGATATACATATTATATATAATGTATAAAATTTTGATGGAAAGGTAGTCACAAAGTTAGGTGTTCAAATCAAACTCTCATTAAAGAATCTGTGTCAATCTTTCGGTGGTATTTTTCACCTTCTGCAGTACATGTTCTTTTATTAATCAACATGAAAAAGAAGATATAGTTAAAATCAATCTAAATACTAATAACAAAACTGAACAAACAGTTTATAAGTGTTTTAGTGAAATTGATATACTTAATAATCTAAATAAGATATTTTATTTTAACTTATTCCAACATTTCATCTGTTGACAGATTCTGTATAATTTGCCACGATTTTTATCTATTTTTATGTTATTGAATATATTAGAAGTTATTTTGACATACATGTTGTAGCAAAAGTTGGTTTTAGTCGGTTAAGATGGTTAAAACATGTTGAGCAAATGTCTAATGAACCTTTAGTTAAAAAAATTATATGGATGATTTTGAAGATATACGTTTGCTACTGGACATTTGATGATTATTTGGAGTATTATGATAGAGAGATTGGCTTGCATGAGCCAAAGTTTCTAAGTAGCAGGAAAAGGAGAGCAAATGTGAGAGAATGAATGTTGATGAAGTTAATGTTGGTTGTTTGGGTAGGGATGTTTGGAGGAAACTGATTTCTGGATAGTAAAAAGCGTTTGTGCAACACCCTTTTGGGTATATATCGTGAATATGTATGTATGTTTGTTTTTTGACATATGAAAAACAATTGTCAGTCGATAAGTCTTCCAATAGCTCATAAAATAAAATAATTTTCCTGTAACCACAGTGTATTTTAATCACTGGGTATGTTGAGTATTTGTTGTATCACTGATTAGGGCTTTAGCTTTAACTTTTGCTACTGCTGATAGAAGCTTAGCTTTCGAAATATGTATATAGCCTTTTTAAATTATTGTTTATGATTTAAGGGTAATTATAATATTTTATTTACTTTTCGCCTACAGTAAAATTTATTCCAATAATTATTTATTTGAATTATTTCCTTGTCGAACAATCGAGTTTATAAAAATTACTTTATAATTTAGTTTGATGTTTATAAAACTTGGTCTTCAAGATTTAAATTGTCGAATTTATACTTTGGTGTTATTTATAAATAAAATATTATAAAATTTTGTAAGGGTAAACTGGGTACAGGATGTTTCGATTTTACCGGAAATAATGTCAATTTTTGAATGTCTGTAAACTTTATTTTGGTAACCGTTTTTAATAATCTTGATAAAATGTAGCAAATAATATTATCATAATAAATTATTTTGTATAATGTAAATATATATATATATATATATATATATATATATATATATATATATATATATATATATATATATATACACGTATTCACCCTATCATAATACAGGATTATCTATGTAAGCAGTGAGTAAATTAGATTTTATATAACATAGTAAAAATATTTTAGAACTCATTGTATTAAATCAAAACGGCTTTTTTAGTTTCGTATTAATATTTATTAATAATCGACGTTTCAAGTAGTGATGGGCATAATCAAATGACTTTCAAAATTATATGATCGGTTTTCGAAATAATATCATAACCGAATGATTCATGCGAATAACCATAGAAATGAATATGATTATTATATAACTAGTACGGACGATCATATAAAAAACGCTAGATGATATCACAATCGCAACGATTTACATTTTTTAATAACTTAATACTATAATATTAAAAATATTGTAAATTTTTGTTATGTTGAATAAATTTATATTTTAATTATTTATTAAATAAAGTGTGTTTGTAACTGATAAAACAAAATAACCTTACTAATATTACAGTATTTAATTATTACTTTTTAGTTATATAGAAAATTAAATATAATTATTTATAATTTATATGTTGACATCTTTTCTTTTTTCCCCATTTTAGTCAAGCTAGCTTCCTTAGTATTCATTAGTATTTATAGTTCTATGACTATGTAGTTATGTTATTTGTTACTTGGTCAGTTTGAATGGCGCTGATTTCGAATAATTACAAAAAAAACCTGAAGGTTGTCTTTCAATGTTATAATCGATTTTGTTGGTTTTAGTTGAATATTTAACCAGAATAACAATAAAAAAATTTACAGAAAAATGTATAATCATTTCAATTTAATGTTTAACAAATTTATTGCTTAGAAACAGAAATAGATTGATTTTTGGTATATGCATAAATAATTTAAGTGGATAAATTATTTTCAATTGTATTTTGTTTTAATATAAGAAACATGTAAAATTGTTAACGTATAATCATCCGAATTATTTCAATTTCGTTCGAATTATTTCAATTTAGTTCAAGGTATCTCGAATGATTTTAATAATCAATTAATCGATAATTTTTCATTTGAATTGTCCCATCATTAGTTTCTAGATGTACTCAACGTACATCTATAGCACGAAAGATGATACAAATAGCATATAGATTAAATAAACCGATCATAGATTTAAGTTACTAGGTAACAAAATAAGCAACTGGATTATAAAAATTTATAAATTTTAATTAAAGAAAGCCAAATTTTTATTTAAATCAAAGCCTTTACACTGATTGGTGTTATGTTTTCCTTTATAATACAAATTAACACAGAACTACACTTATCCCCCGATTTACACGTCACTTGTTTTACACGATTTTGCTTTTACACGGTTTATAAATTAACGAATTTCGAAAAACTGGTAAAAATGTACATTTGCATCAAGAAAGCTCAAGTAATGAAAGTGACATCAGGAAGAAAAGACTGACAGTAATGACAGAGTAATTAAACTTATAATTAACTTTTTAAGGATTATTTGTTTTTTTATTTTTTGTTCCTAATGTAAAATGAATTAAATATGTACGTATATTACCTACATATATTGGTTATTTTATGAAGGAAGTATAATTTTTAAAATTTTCAAGATGTCTTACTTTTGTTTTACGTAAATAAATGACTGAATAATACATAATTTGGTTTTATTTTCGTTTTAACCGGTTTTACTTAGCAAAATCCAAGATTTCAATTTACTCGGTTTTGGATTTTATATATTTTAAACTTCAGCCAAAAACAAGAGACCCCTAATTTTTAATTTATGAATAAAGTGAGCAAATACAAAATAAAAATTTAAAGTTTTTCAAATTGATAGTATTTTTTGACGTCAAATTCTCAAATTTACATAAAAGATTAATGATGCTATTCTGATCATCACATTTAAATCTATGGATATTTAGCTTAAACTAGACTTTAACTTGACAATTTAAATAAATTTTGGTGGACCAATTTTGAACACGCACGCTATTTAAATTTAATGAAACTTAAGTTAATAATTTCTCACTTAAACTTACTTAAAATTCTTTAAATTTAAATATTTAAGCTAAATTTAATAACCAGAATAGTGCCGTAAGTCAGTAGTTTTCTGGATTACGTTTAGTCTAACGAACCAGATATAGATATAGAAATTGATATAATATAGATAGAGATGGTAATATGAAAGTTTAAAACGTATCAAACATCAGTACGTTTAGAAATGTGATGTTTATATAATTTTTTCATCTTATTTGATTAAATACATGTATGCACAGTATGCAAAAGAATTAATATTCTTAAAAAATAAATAAAAATTAATGTTGTATGTCAAAATTAGAATAATACCAAATAAAATATAATAAGAAAA
>OZ014554.1:10475728-10530728 GCA_963966155.1 Clivina fossor
AATTGTCAATGATGGAGATGCAACACATACAAATATTTTGTTAAAACCAACAAAAATTAGTTTTAAATCAAATAATGTATCTATTCGTCACAAATTATATTTCACTATGATTGATGGTAAAATATGTAATGCTGTATGTGCACATAAATGTTACATTTGTGGTCTTACATCAAAGGACTTTAATGCAATTGATGCATGTCTCGGGAAGATAGTTCGTTTTTTTTTAGCGTTTGCTTTATTTATTATATTAGTAATTCGCCAATGGCAAGCTAGATGTAAAAAAAATCAGGAAACGTGACACAAAACAAAATACGCATTCAAGAACTATTTCAAAAAGATATGGGGCTCTCGATAGATAAGTCAAAACCTGGATTCGGAAGCACAAATGACGGCAATACCGCATGGAGATTTTTGGAAACGCTATAACATTGTCAAAAATAACAGAAATGGACGAAGAATTGATATCTCGATTTAGTTAGAGTGATTTTATTAACAATTTCTAGCGGTTACTTAATAAAAATTAATTCTTTTAAAACGTATTGTCAAGATACAGCAGAAAATGTGTAAATCTGTATCCTTGGTACAATATGCCAACTACTGTTCATAAAATAATTATCCATAGTGAAGAAATAATTTCATATTTTGTGTTACCAATTGGACAGCTTGGCGAAGAAACCCAAGAAACCAGAAATGAAGACATTAAAAGATATAGGGAATTACAATCAAAAAAATTCTAGAACGCAAAATATGGAAGATGTTTTTCATAGTCTTTTTGTTTCATCAGACCCTCCAATGGGCCTTTCAACTTTTTTTTTTTATTTGAAATTTGGAAAGTACTAAATAAATAAACAAAATTATATATATTTATTTTTCATATTTATTTATAATAAAACTTAAAAAAATTATTAAAAAACGCTAAATTGGCGCCAAACTTCGACAATTCTCGGATTTGTCTGTCCCGTGACGTATACATGTAGTAGAACATTTTCATTGGTTGAATTCTACGTGTAGTTTACGTACACTAGATGACGTATATGGTTAGAGGTGCGGCTATGGTTAAAACATTTAAATGTGTGATTTTTATAGCTTTTTTCAAATTAGTTTATTTTAATAAATATAGAATTTCAGAACGTAAAATTTAAATCATATTATTATTTTTGGTTGTAAAACAATATAAAGGTATTAAAATTTTAAAATTTAATTTTAATGGAAAGACCTATTTCCAATATATAAAAAAAATCAGTTTAAAAAACTAAAAAAATATCCTTCCAAAGTTATACAATTTTCAGATGAACATTTTTCTTTACACAAATTACATGACAGCGAAACCGATGATGAGTCAAAGTAATACATTTAAATTGTTAAAATTTGTATTTAATAAATTATATTTATTTTACCTCTGTTGGTAGTAGTGTTTTTCACGGTCAAATAACACATTCACATGTGCGTTATTTCTATTACGTTTGAAATTACTCATACGTTAAGTATGAAAGATCGCACGACATTAAAACAATTTCATTTAATTTGATAGCTTCTGTAAACATATCAGTGACTGATCTCACCTGTTTAGTGATTAAAAGTGTTGACGTGCCTACAAGGCAGGCGTAATTTCCTTTTTTCTATATATTTTATTGTCAATATGTACAAAGCCTAACAGTATTTTTAATAGTTTCTTGTAAATATCATCGTTTATATCGTTTACTACAAATGTGTTGTCAGTGGCAAATTATACTTGTATGTGGCCCTTGATGAAAATTAGGGTTTTTACATTAAAGTGATTTCTGTTAAAGGGGTAGCCCATTTCTCTGGAACAAAATAATCGATTTTTTTTGTTTTATACATATAATTAATGATATAAGTGTATAGAATGTATGGCCGAAAAAATTTTCCTGAATTCGAAAAAATTACGAAGTTAGAGCTAAAAACGTAAGCGTGTGCACGTCCGTCAAATAGGGATATAAAAATTTTAAAACTCGTTTTCTCGAAACGTACTTTTTCGTCATGGCTCCTCGGTGATACCTCGAACAATTTTTAATCCTTTTGAATAATTGCGGAAAATATGACTGCCTATCGACTCTCGATACAAACTCTTTATATTTTTGGTAAAAATTTCAAAATGCTATAATTTTGTTTATTTATAAAAAAAAACTCTGAATCGAGAGTCTATGGCCACACTCTTATTCTTTAAGGAAGTTTAGTAGAAACATTATTTTTTTCATTATGCAAAGGACAATTTCCGGAGCATAAGGCTACCTTTTTTTTAGAGAAACTTCAAGGGACGCCATTTTTGCGGGCATGCAACATGCAGGAACAAAAAAAACATACGGTATGTTATTTTGTTGTCGGAATGACGTATAATAAAGTGTTTTTACCCAATTCCAAAATATCGATTCCCGTTTGAGCTGTTTGCGTTTTAAAAAAACAGCTTTTTAGCTCTGAAGAACTGGACTACCCTTTTAAATCAATTAGGAAACCAACAACACTTATAGCACTTGCAATTGCATATATTACAATTAACATAATTTTACTTTATTCAATTTAAACTTGTAGTTTAAGTCCCGATCACACCGGATTTTAAATAACAATATAATTAAATATTTAGTAATTTTGGGCTGGTATGTGATGGTCGCTCTAACCCCGAAGTTGATAATTCTAAAAATTCAATAAATATCGGCAGCGAAAGCCTGAAGATTACTGTAACAATATTATTACTAAATAGGTTTTTTTTTAATAATATAGTACCTACTGCTAAATATAAAATACATATATAATTTTTCTACATGAACTATTTTCATGTATAGTAAACTGAAAATCTAAATTCTCTAATATATTGGAAGGAGCGTAGCTGCAGCCCGGTCAGCCCCTCTCCCCTTAATCCGTCACTGTGAATTATTTTCAATTGTAATAATGTTGTATTATATCTAATGTGCAGGTCTTATAGCAAATCGTTTACTAAAGAAGTTTTCATACCGATGTGTTGGACTTATTGGAGCATTATTTATCATAATTGGCTCTTTTTCTACAATATTTGTTCAAACTGTTCCACAATTATGCGTTACATATGGAATCTTTCATGGTATGTTAATAATACACTAAATATAATAGTGAGAACAAATAAATAAGTTATATTAAATAAATCATGCAATAATACGGTTGAAAAATGCAAGCATTTAAATAACTATCAATTTATTGTAACAGTCCAATATTTCGCCAGCAATTTGTGGCTTTTACACTTACACTATAAGGGACTTACACACCAAAGTCAAAGTAAAAACTTTAAAACTGGCCACTAAGAACACAATTTATGCTATCAAATGTTCATGTGATAAATATTATATCGGAACATCTTTACAGAACCTAAAACATAGAATAGCACAACATAATAGTGACCAAAGTAAAAAAAATGAGATGTGTGCATTGGCAATACATTTACTTCACATCAAGCGGATTAGGACAATTTTTATATATTGGATGTTAAAAATAATTATTGCAAAAGGTTATGGTTGGAATCAAACCACATAACCAAAAACAAAGAATGTGTAATCAATAACAAATCTGATATAAGGAACTCGATTGCAAGTTATACCAACATAATGAAAATGGATAAATAATCGATCCACAATATGTCTTCTTATTTTTAGTTTTATTTTGGTTTAAATAATTTCGCTAACTTGAAATTGTTGTATGGCTCAGGTCAATGAACTAATAACTAATTATCATCAAAAATTTTCAATAATGGACTTTTATTAATTTAAATTTTTTATCTGTTTTCTAAAAGAATTTTAACTTAGTTTATAGTACTTAATAATTTTATTGATTGAATGACTGCATTTTATTATTTATTTATTTTAACATTTTTATTATATTTATTTATTTGTATTTTTTAACTACTGACTGTCTCACAACTTTATATTCAAATAACGGTTTTAATTCTTTTATTATTAAAAAGTTTTTAATTAAACGTGTTAATTTAACGTTGGAAGGTGAAAATAAGAAAAATTAATCATTTCTAAACATTTAAATCACATACAATAGCATTTATATTTTACTAATCATACATGTAAGTTTTTTCTCTCATTAATAGTTCATACAAACTCAATAATTGTTTTATACCTAATTGTGAAATTGTAAAATAAAATTGAATACCGTATCCCGATATATAAATTTTCGAAATAAATATAAACACGGTAGTTACTCTGACTCAATATATATATATATATATATATATATATATATATATATATATATATATATATATATAAATATATTTAACATCTTACCAATTCGACTACTATCCCACAAAAAAAAATACTAACAATATAATTTCCTAGTCGTGATCCTAAATTTCATGTATACAGGGTGATTTATTAGTAATTGGAAATATTTTAACTGGAGTATCCTGGGCTCAGAATATGAAGATGTGGCTTCTTACTGAGCTACAGGGTGTTTTATTTAAAAATTTAAAAAAGATTTTTGCCCAGTACTTTAAAACTATTTCACATATCCTTATCATACTTGGCAGGAAATGTAGGTACCGTACACCATACTAAATTATGTTAAATAAAAGTTTCTGGCTACTGCCAGTGGCGTACAACAGGGGCAAGTGAGAGGTTGATCCTTTTTAAATTTTACGCCACTGGCGGAATTGTCATTTTAGCACAATTTTTCGATTCTCCAATACTTTCTGTGTAAAAAACATACTCTTTCTTCGTAACGATAAAGTCACTATTTTTCGAGATATTTAAAGTTAAACATAAGCTGCACCCATAGAATTTTTTCAAAATTTGATCAAAAAAATCTACAAAAATTCAGTAAAATAGAAAAAAAAATTAGCTACATAATAACTACGTAACTTTTTTCTCTAAGTCTTTCTGGTTTGGCAGGAAAAATTATTGAAAATTAATAATTTTTGCACTTTAATTTTTTATTTTCAATAATTTTTCGTGCCAAACCCGAGTGAGATAGAAAAAAAAGTTACTTATTTATTATGTAGCTAATTTTTTTCTCTATTTTACTGAATTTTTGCATATTTTTTTGAGCAAATTTTGAAAAAATCCCATAAGTGCAGCTTATGTTTAACTTTAAATCATCCCAACGTCAGGAATTAGCCCTAAATTTATCAAGAAATTGACTAAAAATGGCATTAGTCGGCCGTGCATTAGCATTTGTTTGATTTTTTGTTTCAATTTCACGGCTACTGCCATTTTCCATTCAATTTCTTAACAAATTTAGACCTAATTCTTGACGTTAGGAAGGTTCCAAAAAAATTTTAGTAATTGATTTACATGCAGAAAAGTATGCCCTAAAACATTTATCATAAGGTTTTTTTTGTAAAATAATTTGGGAAGCAGGAAATCGCACATTGTCTGATTTTACATGCTAAATCCCTATGTACAACGGTCCAAATCAACACACTGTATATACAGGATGATTTATTAGTAATTGGAAATATTTTAACTGAAGTATCTTGAGCTCAGAATATAAAGATTTAACGCAAATTACTAACATAAAATGTAGCTTCTTACTGAGCTACAGGGTGTTTTATTTAAAAATTTAAAAACGATTTTTGCTTAGCACTTTAAAACTATTTGACGTATTCTTATCATACCTGGCAGGAAGTGTAGGTACCGTACACCATACTAAATTATGTTAAATAAAAGTTTCTGGCTATTGCCAGTGGCGTACAACAGGGGCAAGCGGAAAGCTAATCCTTCCTAAATTCTACGCCACTGGCGAAATTGTCATTTTAGCACAATTTTTCGATTTTCCAATACTTTTTGTGTAAAAAACGTATTCTTTCTTCGTAACGATAAAATCACTATTTTTCGAAATATTTAAAGTTAAACATAAGCTGCACCCTTAAGATTTTTTCAAAATTTGCTCAAAAAATGTGAAAAAATCAGTGAAATAGAGAAAAAAATTAGCTACATAATAACTAAGTAACTTTTTTCTTTAACTTATTCTGATTTGGCAGGAAAAATTATTGAAAATTAATATTAAATTGCAAAAAATATTAATTTTCAATAATTTTTTCTGCCAAACCAGAATCATTTAGAGAAAAAGTTACTTAGCTATTATGTAGATAATTTTTTTCTCTATTATACTGAATTTTTTCAGATTTTTTTGAGCAAATTTTGCAAAAATCCCAAGGGTGCAGCTTATGTTTAAATTTAAATATCTCGAAAAATAGTGACTTTATCGTTACGAAGAAAGAGTAAGTTTTTTTTACAGAAGGTATTGGAGAATCGAAAAATAGTGCTAAAAATAACAATTTCGCTAGTGGCGTAGAATTTAGTAAGGATCAACCTCTCGCTTGCCCATGTTGTACGCCACTGGCAGTAGCCAGAAACTTTTATTTAACATAATTTAGTTTGGTGTACGGTACCTACACTTCCTGCCAAGTATGATAAGTATACGTCAAATACTGGGCAAAAATCGTTTTTAAATTTTTAAATAAAACACACTGTAGCTCAGTAAGAAGCCACATTTTATCTAAGTGATTTGCGTTAAATCTTCATATTCTGAGCCCAGGATACTCCAGTTAAAATATTTCCAATTACTAATAAATCACTCTATATATATATATATATATATATATATATATATATATATATATATGTCCGTTCATATATTTAAAATTATTAAAATAAGATATATGAATAGTATTTTATCAAAAGTATAATTTTCCTGGAAAGTACATACATACAAAATCACGCCATGTACCCATATGGGTGTGGCACAAACTCTTTTCATCATCCCGAAAACTGTCGCCTCCAAACATTCCTATCCAAACAAGCAACTTTCGCTTTATCCACATTCATAATTCGTCTCATACATGCTCCTTTATTCCTACTACTTGAAAACTTTCGCTAACGCAAAACACTCTCAATGATACCACTCCAACTACTCATCGGACGTCCACGCAAACGTATACCATCAAAATCATTCAAATAAATCTTTTTAACCAAACGTACATTAGACATTCGCTCAACTTGTTCAAACCATCTTAACTGACTAACACCAACTTTTGCTACCACATTTTTTTCAATTTCACACTCATCATACACTAATCAATTTCGTACCCAATCTCTTCTATTTACAGCACATACCCCACGTAAAAATATCATGTCCACAAAGTAAAGTTAAAAAATAACAAGATTAAACATTATCACACAAAAACTAAAAAATAGGAATAAAATTTTTATATTTTTTTACCATATGTTAGAAGTATTATTCAA
Source organism: Clivina fossor (assembly GCA_963966155.1). NCBI lineage: Eukaryota > Metazoa > Arthropoda > Insecta > Coleoptera > Carabidae > Clivina > Clivina fossor. Next base: position 10,482,967 of record OZ014554.1, read on the forward strand.
AAATTAAAATTTGTAATTACTATGCATAAAAAAGAATCAATCCAGAAAATTTATTTTAAATTCTTTAACACTTTGAAGCACACATATTTATTTAAAATTGGATGAATAGTAAAACCAAATTTAAATTATAAAAATTTTTGTATTTTTTTCTTAAAAAGTTGTCAACTCTGTACAATAGTAAAATTTATATTTTTTGTGAGCACCAAAAAATATTTTGTGGATAATTGGTTAATTACAGATAAATAATATAGCTATAATAAATTTTTTATACTAAATAACGTATAAGAGTCTAAAATTATATTTTATCTAGTTGAACAACAAACCAAGTATCAACATTAATTTTGAACGTATATATACCGAGTGTCCAAAAAGTTTGGACTGGGTCAATTATCTCGAGAACCAAATGTCGTACGAAAAAGTTGGTCACGGCATGATAGTTGTTGATAAAATCTACTTAACCATAACATGGTAAAACCACCCTCACTTACCTACCGGGGTAAAACGAGGGGTTGTTTTAAAATTTCAAATGAGAAGTTGCATTTTCAGATTCTCCGTCAAAAACTACTAAGGGAAACCCCTACAGGGGGTTTGAAAAAATATTAAAAAAAATCTTTAAACGAAAATAAAAGTTTTGACCAGTTATTTTGGATTCTCAGTTGAATCATCGCTCAGTATTAATAATCATGTACCCTAAGTTACCCCTTGAGTGTGCGAATCCAGCTAAATAAAACTACCCCCAACCAAATGAGTGTATTTTTGGATTTACAATGATTATCAGAACTGAGCAATGATTCATCTAAAAATCTAATAATTAGATGGAATAAACAGTTTTATTTGTGCGATTTCTTTAAAATTAAAAAAATGTTGAAAAATCTCTTTTTTTGGCTTTTACATGTATTTTCCCCCCTTAGTAAGCAATAGTAGAAAAGAGAGAGCATAGCATAACTCTCAGTTATAAAATCACATTTAATATTTATTTAAGCTAATTTAAGGTTAATTTTCCTATAATAGATCATAAAAAATTAGAAAAAAATTATATAAATTTTATTTTAGGTCTTGGTGCTGGATTATCAATACATACATCTTTTAAAGCATTTAATGACTATTTCGTTAAAAGTAAAAATTTGGTAATGTTTATTACTCAAAGTTTTTATGCTGCTTTTAACGTAGCTCTACCGTATATCATAGAATTTTTATTAAATAAATTTGGTTTCCGTGGTACTTTAATTATATTTAGCGCATTTAATTTGAATATTATTGTAGCTGCATTAACATTGCAGCCAGTTCATTGGCATCTGTCACCAAACAATAAAGAAGAATATACTGAAATGTATCGTAAGTCTTTATCAACAAGTTTTTATTAATCTGCTTTCTTATCTGTTTGTCTGTTTGTTTGTCTGTTTGGTATAAATTTTGCAATTAATTTTAAACTAACTTTCCGATGAGCTAGAGACTTCAAACTTTAAATATAGCTCAGAACTGGATGATGCAATGCAATATTAATTAATTAATTAATTAAAGCTTTCTGTGGTAATGATGGTACACAAATAGGTGATTGTGTTCTAGTTGTTTTAGCGTATGTTGATGACGTGGTTGTTTTGGCTGAATCTGAAGAACAACTGAGAAGGATGATTGATAGAATTAATGCTGTTGAATGCAAAGTTTTAGTTTTTGAGAAGGGTGACTTGATGACTGAATCTAATGTATATATTGATGGTACACGTTTAAAACAAGTAGTTGGGTAGTTTGCTGTCTAGAGATGGCCGTTTTGATCGTAAAATTGAAAAGAGAGTAAATGCTAGTTGTAAGGTTTTGGGTGCTTTGGGGACTTTTGCTAGGAATGTAAATGTTACCAAAAAAGCCCGTTTGAGTATATACAACGCAGTTTTGGTGCCTACGTTGATGTATGGTAGTAAATGTTGGGTTTTGTTGCAAAAGCATAAACGGAAAATGACTGCTGTGGAAATAAAATTTTTACGTGGGGTATGTGGTGTAAATAAGAGAAATCGGGTACGAAATAGATTAGTGTATGATGAGTGTGAAATTGAAAAAAATGTTGTAGCAAAAGTTGGTGTTAGTCAGCTAAGATGGTTTTAACATGTTGAGCGAATGTCTAATAAACGTTTGGTTAAAAAGATTTATTTGAATGATTTTGATGATATACACTGTAAAATTTTTTTATGTAATTTTACCTACAAAGTATGAGACACTATGATGCCCAGCATTTGTAGGTATTATTACCGAACAGCTGTAATTTTACATAATTGTTTAAAAATACATAATGTCGGTACTTTTACAAACGTTGTGTAATATGATATTACCAACGGTATGTAAAAATACATATGTATGTAATATTACAGTTTTTTAGTAAAATCTCTTTTAGTAAATTTACAGAACTTCAGTAAATTTGCTGTCGGGAATTTTCCATAAATAGGTAATATTTATTTAGTTCTGTAATATTATTGTTGGTAAAATTACATACATTTGTAAATTTACATAAAGGATGTATTTTCAAATGAAGCAGGAATTAATAAACATTGAATAATAATAATAATATATATAGTTTATTAGCAAAAAAAAAATGCTATATACAAAAAACAAAAAATATACGTATAGTTTACAAAATTTGTATAGTAATATATGTGTTATATAATATGAATTATTTATCGTAACATTATAAAAAAAAATATATAAAATGAATTAAAAAAAAAAAAAACATTCAGTCATTTAAATCTCTGAACAAAAATATTGTTATTCTTACGAATAATTATTCAGCTTTCTAATTAAGGTTAGTACCCTATTCAAGACAGACATCGTTTTCATTCCTGACGAAGATTTCGATCCTTCTTCTGGATAAAGTTATCTACAAATAAAAAACGCTACGTTAATTATTTTAATATAAATAAACTGCTATGTATCTTTCTAAAAATATTTAATTATTAAATTATAAACAATTTACTTACATTTTCTTGGTAAATGTTACAGACGCCTGGAATTTGCAATAACCTACACAAAAACACAAATATATTATTAGTATTCATTAGTAAAAATCATAAACCTTATATAAATATAAATATTATACTCGTACGTACTTTATGTGAACTGATATATTAATTATACCGGTAATTTCAACTATAATATGCATGCGTACATCTACACTTCTTCACTGCTACAAATAAACTAGCATTAAACTAAAGTAATTCACATTCTGGGTGGGCTAAACAGACAGGATTCAACTAGTAGCTTATCACTGTTCCGATTGGCTAGCGTCATATTAAAGGAATGTTTTTACCAAATTATTCTGTAAAATTTCGGAACCCTTTTAAAAGTTGCATGTAAATTTAAAATTGCGTTTTTAAACTGCCTGTTTTACATTGTAATACAGAAAAATTATAAACTTTTATATTTAAAATTTTATATTTTATAAAAACCTTATAGGTACGTTTATATGCAATATAAATTATAATACAAAATATGCATAATGTTTATATTGTAAAAAAATATTCTATAGAATAATCGATAATCGATAATTAAAATAATAACTTCAATATTGCACCCATACAATGGAGATTAATCTCAGAAGAATTAATAAGAACATTAATAATTACACTTAAAATATTTTATTAGCATTATTACATAAAATATGTACTAACAATAAGTCTCATTATACTGATGTATTATTACAGATATTAATATGCAAACTGTAATTTTACATAATATAGGAAGTTTTACCAACAATATGTAATTCTACATTAAGTATGTTATGCAATTTGCAGAAAGTAAGTAATTTTACATACATATTAAGTCATTTTTACTTACTTTATGTAATTATTATGAATTTTTTAAATATTACACAATTTTGAGGTAGAAATACAGAATAATGTAAGAATTACAGAATTTTGAGGTGAAAATACGGAATAATTATAGTAAAATGAAATTACCGAATTTTTTTAGTAAAATTTTACTAGTATTTTTCTGTAATTTTACTTTTTTTTTTACAGTGTACGTTTGCGTGGACGTCCGATGAGTAGTTGGAGTGATATGATTGAGAGTGTTTTGCGTGAGCGAAAGTTTCCATGTAGTAGGATTAAAAGAGCATGTATGAGAGGAATTATAAATGTGGATAAAGCGAAAGTTGCTTGTTTGAATTGGAATGTTTGGAGGCGATTGATTTTGGAATGATGAAAAGAGTTTGTGCCACACCCTTTTGGGTACATGGCGTGATTGTGTAAGTATGTATGTATAAATATTAAAATAAAGTTAAATAATTAAATTAATTATAATTATAAAATTATAATTATTAAATTATAATTAATTAAATTAATTAATTAGGTTAAATTTAAACAAGGCTAGCTCTCGTTGACCCATGATTTTCTGTATGGAATTATATAACTGTATATCTGGTACATTAAATTTTTGTTATTTAAATATTTGTTTACTAAGGTTATTCAATTACTTCGCATTTCCATCTTGGGTTGGGTAATGTTAGCCACATTATTTTGTACGTACGGTTGTGTTAACTAGAGATTTATTTGTTAGAACTAAACACATAAATAACAATTACCTGTAATATTTACATCTAAACTTATAAACAAAATTCACTTATATCACATTTAGCTAAGCAGAATGCTAATTGTATTTATCTAACAAATGATTTACATAACTATATTTATATAAATATTAATATCACAATTAATATTTATTTAAACCGAGCCACTGCCCAAGCAAACTTGCTTGCACATAGCTACTACATAGCTAACCTCGTAGTATGACTGCAAGATGTAACTCTTGAATTGTTGAATAGGGAAGTTTAAAATATTTTTTGATTTTTTTATTTTGTTGGAAATGGCTTAAAAAGTGATGTTTAATATATAATTTTTTTTTTCAAAGATGCCCAGATTTCCTATAAAATGCAAGAAGATGTTGTGATGACGTCAGTAATGTTTTCGCAAAATTTTTGTCGACTTCTGAATCAGACGCACATGTATCGATATGGTTACCGATACAAGCTATTAGCTGGGCGTAACTAAATCAACAAAAATAAACATTTGCTACATTCGTTTTCAAAATTATATCTCACCAACTCATCTGCGCTTGCGCACATAGCTTTGTGACCTCAGTAATAATGCCTTACAAAAATTGTTAATAACAAATAAATGAAACAATTATTAAAAAATGTAATAATAGTTCTTGTTATAATTTTATATATATATATATATATATATATATATATATATATATACAAGGTACTTATTATGTATGGAATATAGTATATATCTCGGTAACTATCGACTTTATTAAAAAAAATTGTATATAAAAGTTGTTTAGCATTTTATTTTTCATAATAAGACAGCATTCAATTTTTTGTATTTCAGAAAACAAATGAGTAACAAATATTAAACTTTAATTTTTTAAATAGCAATGTACCGTTTCATTAGACTCATTTGATAGAAATTTTTTTCTCTTTTCGATGACATAAAATCTTAGTACCCTTATACCAGTAAATTTTTGAAAAAATCAAAAAACTAAAGTTAATTTCACCAATAACATGAATCTAGATATCCGATCGTCAAGTATCTCATGCATCTACATTGTACAAAATAAAACAAATGAACGAAAAATAGTGTATGTGTCTTAACTAATTATGAAGCTTAAAGATAAAATAAAATTTGCAATAAAATGGTTTTCATGGTAATAAGTGTTGAAAATGTTCGCCATTAACTGCAAGACAGTGGCCCAACCTATCACGAAAAGCTTGAAAAGAATTTCTGAGCAATCTAGGAAAAATTGCTGCAGCTTCGCTTATTGAACCTTTACTTACAGCATGGTTTAAACATAACTGACCAATTGAAGTGTGTGGATTTTCTTCGATTTATAGTAAAACATCAAGCTTTTTATCTTCATTTGTCGCAGATTTCTGCGGATAAGTCTTCGGCAGATCTTTAACATTACCGTGTTTCCCTAAACTGTTTCAAAGTTTTGCTAACTACTGACTGGGTAATTGGTTCTCGATTTGGATAACGCTCATTAAAAATTTCCCATACTTCTAATTGTGTTTGTTTGCAATCCCCATAACCGACCATAATTAAAATGTCTATGCGTTCAGTTTTTCTTAAATGAACCATTTTTATCTTTTGATGTACCAAGTTCTTTAAATAAACAAGATTCTGTCTCATTTATGACCTACATTCAATTATTAAGACAAATAAAAGGGATCTCAAATAACTAGATTTATGTTATTGATGAAATTAACTTTATAACAGTTTCTACATTTTTTTCAAAAAATTTCTGGTATAAGGGTATTAAGATTTTACGTCATCGAAAAGAGAAAGAAAATCTCTATCAAATGAGCCTAATGAAAGGATACATTGCTTAAAAAAATTGTTTGCTGAAATAAAGAAAATTGAATGCTGTCTTGTTATGGAAAATACAATGTTAAACAACTTTTATATACAATTTTTATTTATAGAGTCGATATTCACCGAGATATATACTATATTCCATACATGCAACCTGTATATATATATATATATATATATATATATATATATATATATATATATATATATATAGCTAGAAAAATAATTTTACACGCAACTTCAATCACACTAAACTTGCCTCAGTATTATCATATTGCAGCGTGCCTGGGGAAAAATAAATTTTGCACTACAAGTGACCTGAGAGCGAGCAAAGCAATCAATCGAATTCAGATCGAGCAATATTTCCGCGTCAAAAGTATCTATCAAACAGTCGACTACAACCGGAGTGCACTCAGTGTGCTCTAGATCAGTCACTCAATTCTCCAAGCCTGTTCTATTTCGAAACAATTATCTAAATCCAAATCCATATTAAAAAATAATTTTCTAACTAATATTACAAAAATTTCCTTGTTCTTTTTGTTACCACTTTGACTGCAAGGAAAAAGTGGTATAGCGTTTGGTACGGTGTCTGTAACATTTTCAAAAAAAAAATTTGTACAATATAGAAATCCTTCATATAGCCTCTAGATGACGAATCTGAACTTAGTTTATGTGGGTGTATGGATATGTGTCTTCAGCTAGCTCGCTCGGTCGTCAGACAAAATTTTGTGATTGCAACTCCTCCTAGACGGTTCAACCGATTTTAATGAAATTTTTAGGATTAATTTGCCTAGTACCTAAGATGGTCATGTGGTTTTGGTTTTTTCCAGTGATGCCAACTTTCCGAGAAAAAAATTACTAAAATTATTAAAAATTCATTGTGGCTACATTATTTATCCGATTTTGATCAAATTTTCAGAAAAGTTTCTCCTAGTGCTCACATAAATTATAATTTTATTAAAATACGGTGTTGCCAACTTTCCGAAAAAAAATAATAATTTTCTAAAAATTTGTTATTCCCGCATTATTTATCCGATTTTAATCAAATTTTTACAGAAGATACCTTTAGCGCCTATAATATTATATTTTCGGTGAAAATTTTTTTTATTATTATTTCTTATCATTTATGTGATAATGTCAAAGTGGTCTATATATGGGGTACCCATATACTTCTAATCTTGTTATTTTATAAACAGCTACTTGTTTATTCATTTCAATGAGAAAAATTACAACGTTTTCAAAATATAAACGAAATACAAATACCAATTCCAGTATTACATTTCGAAATTGATTGAGCGAAAAGCTATAACCAATAGACCGTTCTTCAGTGCTAATAACTGAATCTTGCAAATTCAGTTAGCTTGATTTCATATCCTCTTTTAAAACTTTTTCTCCATTCTATTATAGTGCAATTGCCAAACTTATATTGTAATACGAGGGTTGCATTTATATATCGGGATTGGTCAACCCTAGCACTGTCATCTGGAAACTGACGTCACTATCGTAATGATTGACATTTTTGACAGTAAACGTACTCAAAACGTTTTGACGTAAAAGCACTATTTGTGTTGTTTACAGTAACTTGAATAGTTCATCGGTATAGTAAACATTTTCGTGCGATTATATTATATAACATTCAATGTGGATTAATTTGACTTTTGTCGATAAAGCATTATTAAGAACCAGTGTTTATAGATGGTTCACCAAATTCAATCGTGGCCATAGTTCGATATTAAACAAATTTGATGAAGATTGTCCAAAATCGGTCGTTGTTCTGAAAAACATTGATGCTGTGCATGAACTGATACTGCAAGATTGTCATGTGACTAATAGAGAAATTGAGGCATACTTGGGCATTAGTGGGACCAGTATATATTCAATATTGCATAAACACTGGGCCGTCAAAAAGATTTGTTCGCGTTGGATCTCACATAGTTTGATGATTGCTCAAAAAAAAAAACTAGCGTCAATTAGTCAAAATAAATATTCAAAATACAATCGCGGTGCTTCAAAACATGTCTATGACATCGTTACACATGACGAATTCTGTATATACGCGTAAGAGCCCGAAAATAAACAACAGTCGACTATGTGGTTCAAGATAAGCCAAATCCAACAAAAGTTGTTTGCGCACGAAGCATTTCGAAAAACCCATGTCGAAAAATCTCGGTATGTCGCAACCGTATCATTGGTGCAACGTAGAACAGTCTTTTCTGAATGGTACATAACCATTTGTTTACCAGAAATCTAAGAAGAAATAATAAAAGAAAAACCAGCCACCGAAGACAAATCATTCTTTACCTGATAGAGTCTACCACACGAAAGCAAGCTCTCAGAAATCGGTTCAAACAAGTCACTTTTTGAGCACTTAAAACGGCAATTTGATAGATTATCCGCCGTATAATCCGAATTTGGCACCAAAAAACTTCTTTTTATTCTCGCAAATCAAAAATAAATTGTGAGGTCAACGTTCAAAATGCATATTTTGGAGGTACCGTTCTCGATAAAAAATATTTGTTTTTTTTTTAATCCCGAAATATAAAAGGCAACTCTTGTATATTATTTTCTAACATTATATTGTATAAGTGATTTGATTGCAAAGATAAGTTACTCTATAATGGAGTTTATAGAGTACACCTAACCCGGGAGGGGAAAGAAATAACTGATAATGCCACCATTGTCTCTATTTATATTGTCAATACTCTTTAAGTTGTTAATATTTATTAAGCTTGTCTGTGATATTAGTATTGTATTTTTTTTGTTGAAGTTGGTGAGTTTTCCAATTTGTTTTTAAATTTAAATCAAAAATATCAACTTTTTTTTTGTATGCATGTGTATATTAAAAATGTATATGAGAGAAATTATAAATACGCAGATTTCTTTTTGCAAATCTGCACAAGCTGTTTCATGTAGCTAAGCTACAGCTAAATATTACTTGTATTCTTTAAAAATTTATAAAGCTACAGATGCTTTTTTCAAAAATAGCCTAAGCTACAGCTATAAGCTACATAAAGCTAAAATAAAGTATTTGTCAAACTTTAAGCTACTTTCTAAGCTACGTTTATGCTATTTATTTAGCTAGCTATTTTTTAATATACTCTTCAGCTACTATATATTGTTCCTTTTTTTAACGGGGTTGTCCTAAATTATTTATTGTAGCATATTGGGCTACAAAAATGTAGCGCTTTTTTGATAAACGTCTACTATTCAAAAAATTTATTGCCAAAATTATAAAATATACCTAAAAATAATTGACTTATTTAGTGTAGCACTAAAAAAAAAATTTTTATCTTTAATATTGTATTTATAGATTACCAATTTGAAGTAATATTTTTTGCTAATTTAAATAAAGAATTTTCATATATAGAAAATGTACTAAAAGTAACTATAAGCTAAAAGTAGTTATTAGCTACTAAAAATATAGCTACAAATATTAGCTTTATGTTTCAGCTACTATTTATAAGCTACATGCGACAAATCCTGAAGCTACAAGCTACAGCTACTTTTATTTTTTTGTAGTACAGCTAAGCTGCTAACGTAGCTAGCTACTGCCCAACTCTGTCTATATGTTAAATCCATGCATAAGTCATCAAGTATAGTGGACAGAATGGAGGTTATTCTGTAACCTGGCGAAACATCCCTTGGTATTGATTCATTATGATAAAGTACCAGACTGGGACACTTGTAATTTTTACTAAACAAATTTTTTGTAGACTAACACAAAATATCATTTATCTTTATATTTTTTTTTTCATGTTAGCAAGATCTGTTAATCACATTATCACAAAAATAAAAAAAAATTATAAAATTTTTTTTGCGATGAATTTTAAAGAAAGGTTGCTGTACTGACTGACAACAAAAAAATATTTTTTTGCATAAATTTAATTACTATAGTGTCTAGAATATTTTATTCAAAGAAATTTGTTGATATATAAAGTATGTCAAGTTAAAGTATGTCTCGAAAGAAAATTTTAAACGCGTTCTTCTCGGAACAGCATTTTTACCGCGCGGGGTGCTCTAGTACTTTAACGGATGAACGGATTTACTTGATTCTTTATGCACTAGACAAGATATTTAATTTGTGAAGCCTTGACGAAGCAATTTATAAATATTTTTTTGTTTGTTAAAAAATAAAAAACAGAGCAAAAAAGAGATTTTATTTCAAATGGCTGCCAATTTGTTTGCAGGGGTTTTTTTAAAAAAAAGAAAACGATAAGGTCTCCCCTTCCCCCAAATTTAATGCTCTTCTGGTTCATATACACAGGGAAAGCTGTGGAACGCCCCGCGCACAAAAAAGGGGACATGGTTGGTAGGGCTGAAACCGCCAGTTTTTTTTAAAAAAATTAGGTTTTATTGTACATTAACTAAAGATTAAAACTAGTTAAACTTCATTCTAAAAAGCACTTCTTCTATGAGAAAAAAATTTTCAAATTTTACTCAAATTCCAGGCTAAAGTACATCAACCTCCTCTTAAAGTTATTCTTTTTATAATCGTTAAAAAAATTATCTTTTATTCTACATAGTAAAAAGTGTTTCAGAATTCATTATATTATTCTGTTTATTTACTGCAAATGCCATTTGTATTTATTTTTCCTGATAAAGACGTACGACGAGTTCCTTGAAACGTCGATTATTGATAAATATTAATACAAAACTATGACCAAAAACTACTTTTTATATAGTATATAATTCAAAGTAAATTATATAAACCTACAAATTACAAATACTTTGGTATATTTTTTCATATTTAAATAAAATTATGGAAAATTTCAAATTTTTAATGACAAACATGTAAACTCCGCACAGTAACCTAAAACCTTATGATGATTAAATAAAACATTTTAATTATAATTAATTAAAAAATTTCAGTAACGAATTAACCCAAAGACGTGTCATTATATTTAAATTTTGTACTTATCAACAGTTTTCAATATTTTAAAATTTTATATAATTTATTTCGCTATTGATTGTAATTGTAATTTTGTTATGTCTATTATGTTATGTTTGTTCATGGTCCATGTTTAAAGCAGGTAGAGAAATTTGTGTATTTAAATAGTTTATCATCTATAGATGCTCGTTTTGACCGTCAAATGAAAAGAAGAGGTAATGCTGGTTTTAAGGTTTGGGTGCTTTGGTTACCTACTTTTGCTAAGAATGTAAATGTTTCTTAAAAACCACGTTTGAGTATATGCAATGTTGTTTTGGTGCCTACATTGATGTAGGGTAGTAAATGTTGGGTTCGGCAAGAAAAGCATAAAAGTAAAATTACTGCTGTTGAAATGAGATTTTGTGATGAACTAAGAGTAATCGGATACGAAATAGATTAGTGTTGTAAGAAAAGTTGATTCTAATCAGTTTGATAATGATTTTGAAGCTATACGTTTGCGTGGATGTCAGCCGAGTAGTTAGAGTGGTATGATAAAGAGCGTTTTGCGTGAGCAAAAATTTCTAAGTAGAAGGAATAGAAAAGCATGTATGAGAAGAATTACGAACGTGGTTGAAGCTAAAGTTGCTTGCCTGGATAGGAATGTTTGGAAGAAACTAATTTTGAGTTAGTGGAAATGGTTTGTGCTACACCCTTTTGCGTACATGAAATGGTCGGGTATGTATAAAGTTAGCAACAAAGTAATTTCGGCTTTGTAATATGAAATTAAATTCTTTTTTTAATATAACAAATAATCTTTAATCAATTACATATTTTCCATTTTGTTTAATGACCTTTTACCATCTTTTTTTGCAACTTCATGATTTCGCGCTCATAGAATTTCTGGTTTTCTTCAGTAAAAAACTGAACCAGTTGCAATTTAAGGTCATTGATATTTGTGAAAGATTTACCATTCAAAGAATTCCGCACACTTCGAAATAATTGGTAATCAGATGGTGCCAGATCAGAGGTGTATGGGGAATCATCACTTCCCAACCAAGATCCAATAATTTCCTACGAGTTGCCAAAGATGTGTAAAGCCTTGCATTATCATTGTGGAACACTAATCCTTTCCGATTTGCCAATTCTGGCCTTTTATCTTTGATTGTTTCATCCAGTTTTATTAGTTGTTGACAGTAAATATCTGAATTGATCGTGAGGTTCCTTGGAAGGAGCTCAAAATTCACAACACTTTTGTAATCCCACCAAATTAAAAGCATGATCTTTTTTTGATATTTTTCAGCATTCGATGTGGTTTATGGTTCATCATGTTCGCACCATGATCGTTTTCGAATGATGTTACTGTACATGACCCATTTTTCATCACCAGTGATAATTCTTTTCAAGAAAGGGTCAGTTTCATTACCCTTAAGGTGCATATCGCAAATGTTGATTCGTTGTGTTAAGTAAATCTCTTTCAATTCATGCGGTACCCAAATATCGAGCTTCTTAACGAGTCCAAGATATTTTAAGTGTTTTCCAATTGTTGTGTGCGACACATTTAACCTTTCTGCAATTTCTCGAATAGTTATATGGCGATTCTCTTTAATTATGACTTTGATTTGGTCACCATCAACTTCAGTTGGCCGACTAGAACGTTGCTCATCTTTGAGGGAAACATCTCCAAAACGGAATTTTTTAAACCAATTTTGATACATGCGCTTTGTTAAGCAATCAACACCATAAACTTCACATATCTTTTTGTGAGTCTTAGCAGCTTTCTTTGCTTTACAGAAATAAAAAAGTAAAATATGCCGAAAATGTTAAATTCTGCGTTGCATTTTCAATTTGACCCACAACTAACAGCTAAAAAAAATAATGCACCACTTGCTTCTAAACTAACTTCAATGTGACTAATATCAAATGGTAAAAGGCAAAGTACAGCACTAACACAAATCATACAAAAAATAAAGCAACGCTATCTGTGAGTGACAACAAAAATTACTTTGTTACAAACTAATATGTATGTATTGACTTGAGTAAGTTAATTTAAACTCTTTTTGTTTATAAAATTTTATTGAGAGTTACCCCCAAACTGCATCTGATCAACCCCATACACGCTCAGTTTATTGCATGTGTATATATGTGTAGAAACCGGAGTGATGTTCAGGCCAAAAATTGTGTATGGATTTTGTATTGGATATGGAAGTATAGATTGAGCTTTACTGTAGCCAATAAATTTGTAACTGCAATAAGTTTAATTACAAAGTTGAAACAGAGCATGTGTGACTTTTGTAATTTATTTGACATTTTTATTGATGCAATACGATTAATACAAACTGTAACATACAAATATTAGTGATGTAATAATTCGAATGAAAAATAATCGATCGTTTGATTATGAAAATCATTCGAGACATCTGGAATTAAAATGAAATGTTTGGATGATGAATAAACAAAGGAGAATAATAATAATAGCACTTGGTTTTAAGGGGTTATACCTACCTGCAAACTTTCAAAAAATCGATTTTTTTTTATTGCATAAATCGAAAGTATACATATTCAAGAATATTTTCTCAAAAGCGCAAGTTAATCCGATTAAAATTAACAAAGTTATGCGCGGTACAAGAGTACCGGGTCGCGCGCGCCAGCGGCATATCACATAAAGGACTGAACACAACTTGAAACTTTAAACGCAATTATCTCGAAACCAGGTTTTCAAAATCGGTGCCAAAAATTTCTCGAAAACTATTCGTTCGATTCAGATGGCTGAGTGCGCATTTTGTTAAGAACTATTTTTTCTAGTACTTAATCGTTCGGATTTTGTCTCTGATTAAATTTCGATTTTTTATAGCCGATCAGAGACAAATTTTTATGGGTCAAAATCGATACTTCAACTTTACAAGGCCGCCATTTTGTCAAAAATGATTTTTTTTGAAAATCCATCGATTAAGTACTAGTTTTACTCATGCTTAACAAAACCCGCTTGGTTTTATTGAGTTCAGATAATTCTAGCGCGAATGGGACTTGGCACCGCAAAAGGCTGTCCCAAAAACATCATCCACGGGGAGCAGCCGTGCGGGGCACCAGGACGGATTTTTGTAATTTAAAAAATCGCATTTTGTAGAGGAAGACATGCCGAATAAAGTGGAGAAAGTCGTTTTGAAAAACGTTGTGTAGTTTTTGTTTAAAAAATTCCCAAACTTTCGTGTATTTTTCGGCCTTGCAGGTAGGTATAACCCCTTAAGTTTCAAAGTTTTTTATTGTACTATGAATACTCAATGTATATTTCGGCTTTCTAGGCTATCTGACTAAAATCCATACAATATATATTTATTTACATACAAATTTTTTTTAACGGAAAATAACAAAATATAATCGCCATAACGGTTTAAAATGGATTGAGCAATGGAGACAACAATAAATCCAATTGTTCGTTCATGAGAGTTTCATTATTGTTAACAGACTTTTTCATTTCTATTGCTTCTAAAAAATCTAATTTTAAACCTTTATCGCAAGTATGAAAAATTTTCAAATTAACAATGTCATATTTATGATTAAGTTCAACACAATGTTTAGCTATTACATTTGAATCGGGTTTTTTATACTTAATTAATCTGATATGTTTGTTGAAACGTTTCTGAAAATTTCTACCTGTCTGTCCAATGTAACTTGCTGGACAATTGTTGCAATGAATTTTATAGATTCCTGATTGATTTAAACGGTTTTTTGTAAAAATTATAAAACACTGAAATAATGTTTTTGGATTTTAATTTTTTTGAAATTTTTAGACTCGTTTTACCTATATAAATTAACTTACTATAATTTCTTTTTACTTTCACAGTTTTTATTATATAAAAAATGTTTAACATTTGAGATTTTAATTTCTTATTTAATAACTTATTTATAATCCCAACATTGTACCCATTATTTACTGCGATATTTTTGATGACATTTAATTCACAATCGTAATCTGTTTTATCCATCGGAATATTAATTAATCTAAACAACAGACTATGGAAAGAAAACATTTTTATGTTGAGTGGGTGAAAGGAATCAGCTGGATTTATAGTATCAGTTTAAGTAGGTTTACGATGAATTTTAAATTGAAAAAAAATTTTTGTTCGACATATGTTCAAATCTAAAAAATTAATGGAATTGTTTATTTTTTTTACAATTGTAAATTTTATATTATTATCTAATTTAATGATAAAAAATTATCCAATTGTCTATCAGTTCCTACCCAAACACAAAATATATATCATCAACATAACTATACCACTAAATAACATATTTTAATAAATGATGATTGGAATTAAATAATTTACATTCCAAAAATTCATGAAAATATTAGCTAGAAGGGGTGATAGTGGGGATCCCATTGGAAGACCATCTTCTTGTTAATAAAATACATCATTGAAATTAAAATAATTTTGATTTAAGCATAAATTTATCAATTCTAAGATTTTAAATATAATTGTAGATTTAACAATGATATCTGTAAGAATATATTTGAGTAAATTAATGAGTATAGAAGTGAATAAACTAACCACATCAAATGATACTAATTTACTTTTATTTGTTAATTGCATATTTTTAATATTGTTAACTAATTCAATACTATTTTTAATAGTGTATTTTGGTTTAACTTTAATATTATTTAACAAAACTGAATTTAACATTTGGCATAATTTGTACGTTGGCGAATTAATGAAACTTGCAACAGGACGTATAGGGATGTCTTTTTTATGAAGTTTGGGTAAACCATATAGCATTGGAGCTGATAGATTCAAGACCGTTAAACTGTGTTTTTTATTGTCATTAATTAAAATACTGCAATTATTTAGATTATTTTTAACTAATCGTTGAAAAAGAGGTGTCGGGTCTGATTTCAATATTTATGTTTATTAGAGCAGGTAGATGAATTTGTGTATTTGGGTAGTTTGCTAACTAGAGATGGCCGTTTTGATCGTGAAATTAAAAGGAGAGTAAATGCTGGTTGTAAGGTTTTGGGTGCTTTGGGAACTTTTGCTAGGAATGTAAATGTTTCCAAAGAAGCCCGTTTGAGTGTATATAATGCAGTTTTGGTGCCTACATTGATGTATGGTAGTGAATGTTGGGTTTGGTTGCAAAAGCATAAACGGAAAATGACTGCTGTGGAAATGAGATTTTTACGTGGGGTATGTGGTGTTAATAAGAGAGATCGGGTACGAAATAGATTAGTGTATGATGAGTGTGAAATTGAAAAGAATGTTGTAGCAAAAGTTGGTGTTAGTCAGTTAAGATGGTTCGGACATGTTGAGCGAATGTCTAATGAACGTTTGGTTAAAAAGATTTATTTGAATGATTTTGATGGTATACGTTTGCGTGGACGTCCGATGAGTAGTTGGAATGGTATGATTGAGAGTGTTTTGCGTGAGCGAAAGTTTCCAAGTAGTAGGAATAAAAGAGCATGTATGAGAGGAATTATGAATGTGGATGAAGCGAAAGTTGCTTGTTTGGATAGGAATGTTTGGAGGCGACTGATTTCGGGATGTTGAAAAGAGTTTGTGCCACACCCTTTTGGGTACATGGCGTGATTGTGTATGTATGTATGTATGTATGTTTATTAGAATTAATGAAATTATTGACTTTGTCAATATAATCAGACTTGTTCAAAATCGTAATTGTATTACTCTTATTCACTTTACAAATAACTGAATTTTTTCAACAAATGTCAAGTACCGTATCTTTAAATGTTAATGATGAATAAAGAAAAAAATAAATAAAATCGTTCGTTCTATTTGTACTATATTTCTTTCTATAGTCATTCGAATGATCATTTGATTACGATAGTTATTCGAATACCGATCATTCGATTATTAAAAACATTCGATTATGCCCATCACTAATATATATATATATATATATATATATATATATATATATATATATATATATATATATATATATTGCTTTTACTTAGTCCGTACAGCAGCGCCTACATAGATAATATGAGTACCGGCCCATATAATATACATGTAACATACTCGTAGCTTTTTTGATTAAAATTTCAATTTTTAAATATTTTTGAATTACTTTAAAAAATTATTTTTCCGTTATTTTCAGTTAAAAATAAAAAAGTTAATTTAAATTCTAATAACGACCAGAAGAATTTTGAATTGGAATATAAATTAACATCCATAGAATTTGAAGAAAAACTATTACCCACAGTAAAAATTTGGTAAGTTTTTATTATGTATATACTTTATTACAATAATTTTATTTTCAAAATAAAATTGCTATAGGTTACAGTTCTGTATTAATATTTATTCGATGTCCGTCTTCATCAGGATAAATGATATAAATGACATAACAGTAAATAACAGAATATAGAAACAAGATATCAGGTAAAAATAAGTAACTAGGTTATCAATTTATGGATATTTAATTAATGGAAGCCAAATTTGATCTAACTTAGTGCCTTCACAGTGATTGATGTTGTTCTTTTTTTTTAAATCTCTATCGCTTCTTCTATCAATCTACTGATAATATTGATTGATCTATTATTTCAGTATCTTCAAATTTTACGTTATAAAGATATTCTAACGCGTGCTAACGCGTTCTAACGTTAAATTTGGTCGGAACGTCGATTTCAAATAAATATTAATACAGAACTTTAACCTAAAGCAATTTTAATATAATGAGTTCTGAAAGATTTTTTACTATGTTAATTTAAATATAATTTTACAATTAATTAATTATATAATTTTTATATATAATATATATTATAAATTATATTTAAAAATTATAAGAATATTGTACAATTGTAAAATTAAAACAAGAATATTTGTGAAGAAATAAAAATAAAAAACTCGTGTTTTCTGAAAGATTTTTACTATGTTAATTTAAATATCATATTAAAATTAATTAATTATTTAATTTTTATATATAATATATATTTTAAATTATGTGTACAAATTATAAAAATATTGTATAATTGTAAAATTAAACCAAGAATACTTCTGAAGAAATAAAAATAAAAAGCTTGTGTTTTCAAATTTTTGAATGAAGTGAACACATACATAAATAAAAATTAAATATGTATTTACGAAAATTCATAGTTTTTCTTTTTCGTACTATATTGTGACGTCACATACGCATACTTACACAAAAGTTTAAATAAGATTTTACTTGGATTAAGTTACGACTAACGAACTAGATATGGATATATAGAAATTAACATAATTAAAAAAAAGATAGTATGAATGTTTCAAATGTATCAAACTTCAATACGTTTAAAAACTTTAATTTGTCGTTCGTAAATTTTGCTGAGATCAGATGATTAGATGCAAGGTATTTAAAAATCATCTGTTCTACCGTTTTATTTTAAAAACGCAATAATCAGTTTGGTTAAAAAAAGTAATTATTAACCAAAGTATATGCAAGGAATATATTGCCCTTGCTACTTTGAAATTTTAATAGTAAATATAGGTAACGTATATTATTGCTTGATAAGCCATTTATATAAAATTCTTTTTTATTTGTTACTTTCTGATATTTCTTACGGTCAAGGAAATATTTAAAAAACAATAATAAAGAAGACTGAAACAGGATTTTTTTATTAATATTACATGTTTACATATTTGCTAAAGATGTTGAAAATGTCTACCTTTCCTATTTAAACATTTCCGTGTTCTTTCCGCAGCGCTATTGGTTGCTCGTAGGACTTCTTCGTTGGAGAGAAAATTATAAAAAACACAAAATTGAGAACCTTACGTATTAAGGCTGATTTGAATTAGTAGAAATATTTGTTTACTAGTGATACTTGTAACCTGACATTTCTATTCAATTTTGCTTTGTATCCAACTACGTAGAAACAAATTATGTTTTGTTGTAAGTGAAATAATTGTTCTGAAACTTTTTGTACAAAAACAAAAATTATATAACTTCTGACGATTGACAAAACTAATATATTATAATACTATAAGAAAAACGTAGTGTGGTGTTAACCTTTTTCATAGAATAAGTAATATATATGCCGAAGAAGCAACAACGCTGTGTATTTGGCTGCTTAGTAAACTTCGAAAAGCCATATATATGAACTATTTTAATTTCTTTAAAATAGCGCGTATTATAAATTATCCAGTTCATGCTTTATTTATATTTTTTTTTTGTTTCTATTTATTTAATGTATTTTGATATATTATGTTTATTTAGTTTATGTATATGATATAAATGAACTAAACACATAAATATATCAAATTACATGAAATAAATATTATACAAAGTATTACACTGTAAAGTGGATTGATACAAATAATTAAAAAAAAATCTAAATTTAAATGTATATTTAAAAACACGTGATAATAAGTAAAAAGAACAACAAAACATAATAGGAATGAAAGAAATGACCAACAAAGTTCTAATGAAATTTATGACATTGAGGCATTATATTTACAACAAAACTAAACGAAACTATACCAAGAGTGATAAATGTTGTGAAATAAAAGCAAGAACACAGAAAATATAATAGATATTGTTTTTTTTTGAAAATTGAAAAAATAATGGCATTTTGAGCAACACATGATTCGTGACATCTCTTGTAAGAAAAACAATTTTTTTCCAACAAACTTATCTCAGCAGTTCCTAGATGGCACTACAAAAGTATAATGCTAATGTAGTGTTCAATTTAGCATGCTTATTGTCAGGCCCCTGAACCTTCTGTCGAACCCGGTTTACACCCGGTAGCTATATGTGCACTGCTGAAACCTGATTTTCTCTGCTCTAACAATATGAATTAAAAATATGGTTTTATACTAAAATTATTGTCTAAAACCAATTAAAATCAAATAAATCGTTTATTTCAGTTCTTCTTCATATTTTGACATAAGTAATAAAATAAATGTACGACAAAATTAGTACGATATCTTGAACGACAAAAATAAATAAGTTTACAATAAAATTAAAACAATAAACGATAAATATGACACGACAAAAATGGGAAATTTTACTACAAAACTAGTATAATGAATGACAAATGTAGCACAAAAAATACACGAATTACTAGTTAGTTTGTGTCAAAAGGTTAATTTATATTTTGTTATTAGGCTAATATACTTAAAGATTTTGGTTGCGCTCATTAATAGATAGGTTTAGGTTAAAATAAAATTTCGGTAACAAAATTATTTTATGGTGTTCTTGAAATTTTATCGTGAGAAAAATATCTTGTTTTGCACTCACATTTTCTTTCATTTTAAGAAATATAATTTGTCGTTCACTATATTTTTCTGTCGTGAAATATACCAGTTTCGTAGTGAAAAATATTAGTCTTGTTTTGCCAAAAAATATCACCTTTTGAATATTTCAATATTTCTTAGTAGTGTTATCTTATTACAGACATTATATAGAAACATTATCTAATAGTAAGTTTTATAAAAAAATATTTTTAAAAGTTTTTTTTTCAGGCAACCCATTTACAATTTTTTGGAGCTGTCGTTATTAAAAGATCCTGTGTTTATAAATATTGCAGCAGGAATAGGATTGTCAACAACTTCTGATATGATATTTATCGCATTACTTCCAGCATTTTTGCAAGACTTGCAATATAACAATGACACAATTGCGCACTTTATGACATTTTATATGTGCGCCGATTTTATCGGTCGCATTATTTTAATTGCAATCAGTACATGCTACACTATTAAAAATAGATATCTATTTCTATTTGGAGCACTATTTTCTGCTATTGGACGAACAGGTATGTCCATTACAATATTATATCTTAAATAACTAAATAATTTATCTTGAGAAAATGTCTAATGAATGTTTGGCTAAAAGAATATATATAGATGAGTGATACTGAACTTATATGTTTGCATATTGACGTTCAGTGCCTAGATGTTCACAAGTGCACTAAGAATAATAGATAATATATGAAAGGTATTATGAGTGAATAAAGCAAAATTGCTTGCTAGGAATGATTGGCGGGAACTAATTTCTAGTTGAAAATGGAAAAAGTTTCTGTCACATACTGTCATGATTGTGTATGTATGCATATTATTCTAATGGACATACAATTTATTCCAGTTTTTACATTACTGGACAGCACATTATACTGGGGACACATATCGTGTATAATTTTTTTAGGTATGTTACGATGTTTTATAGAAGGGACATTTATGTTAGTTTTAGTGGAATATTCACATACCCGATTTAACGCTGCCTTCGCATTATACCAACTTATTGTAGCGATTTTAACAATAAGCGTTGGTCCATTATCTAGTAAGTAGAAATTATTTTTTTTTAAATTTGTTTTTGTCACTACAAAACCGGACCGCCTTTACCCGTGTCGTACATTTCATAAATGCGATGTGCAACTCTTGTGTTTTTATAATTTTGTTTAAAAATTTTGTATGTATAATATCTCACGTGCATTTTATTTTATGTTATTTATGTAGTATCAATTCTAAATTGAACAATTTCTGAAGTAATATTATATATTTCGTTAACAATTTCAGTCTTAAAATTTTAAAAAAATTCTTAAAAACTTTCATATTTGAATGCAGTGGATTCAGTTAATATTAGGAACTCAGAACACATCTACAGATCTGTAAATCGCATGTGCTTTACTGAATATAAACATAAATTTTCCTAGAATATATATCTAATACATAAAATTCCTGTGTCACAGTTTTCGTATTTATATTCCTCCGAAACGGCTCGACCGATTTTGATGAAATTTTACATGTATATTCAGTAGGTATGAGAATAGGTTCTTAAGTAATTTTTATACCCCTAAGGTGGTTAAAGGTGGCTCACTCTAAAAAAAATTTTTTCATTTTTTGGACAATTTTTTTTTTGGTTATTTTTTTATGGTGTGCCATTAAAAAATACATTTAGTCCTAAATTTTTACCCTCCTAACACTAACCCCTACTTTTTAATATCTAATATATAAAACGCTTATATTTATTTTTTTAATACAACTAATCACATCTGTCACATGAACTATTTTTTGTTCAATTAACAATTGAATAATGTAAATGACAGATAAGCGTGGTTTTTAATAAAAGTTTTTTTTAAATTGAATAATATAATAATAATAATATACCGGGTGATTCATTTAACCTGGAATTTGTTATATTTCGAAAAATACGCATCGGACAGAAAATTTGTCGAATCTAAACTTTAATATCTCAAAGAAGGGCATCCGTTGGCACTAAATTCCCGCCACCCCCTTGCCCCTAGCGGGGAGCAACTTTAAAATCTTAAATAGGAACCGCTATTTTTTATCACAGATTCGGATTTTACGATAAAAACTACGTACATTTCGTCCGACAAAAAAATTTCGATTCTCGACAGATGGCGCTGTAATCGCAAAAAATGGATTTAACCTGGAATTTGTTATATTTCGAAAAATACGCATCGGACAGAATCTAAACTTTAATATCTTAAAGGGGAGCATCCGTTAGTACTGAATTCTCGCCACCCCCCACCCCCTGTAGGCGCGGCGGCGGGCAACTTTGAAATCTTAAATTTTTTTTGCGATTACAGCGCCATCTGTCAAAAATCTAAAAAAAATTATCGGTCAAAATGTACGTAGTTTTTATCATAAAATCCGAATCAATGATAAAAAATAGGGGCCCTTTTAAAAATTCAAAGTTGCCCCCCGCTCCGCTCACAGGGGGTGAGACGGTGGCGGAAATTCAACATTACCGGATGCCCCCCTTTGAGATATTAAAGTTTGGATTCGGCAAATTTTTCTGTGCGATGAATATTTTTCGAAATATAACAAATTCCAGGTTAAATCTATTTTTTGCAATTACAGCGCCATCTGTCGAGAATCAAAATTTTTTTCGGACGAAATGTACGTAGTTTTTATCGTAGAATCCGAATCTGTGATATAAAAAAGGGGTAGCTATTTAAAATTTCAAAGTTGCCCCCCGCCCCGCCCACAGGGGGTTGGCGGGAATTTAGTACTAACGAATGCCACCTTTGAGATATTAAAGTTTAGATTCGGCAAATTTTCTGTCCGATGCGTATTTTTCGAAATATAACAAATTCCAGGTTAAATGAATCA
This sequence comes from Clivina fossor, assembly GCA_963966155.1. Lineage (NCBI taxonomy): Eukaryota > Metazoa > Arthropoda > Insecta > Coleoptera > Carabidae > Clivina > Clivina fossor. The sequence goes on from OZ014554.1 coordinate 10,506,249, forward strand.
CCCGGTATATATAATTTTTCATAAATATTATAAATGTTGGATCATAACAAAGGTACAGTATTACTGTATTATAAATGTAAGTATTTTAAATATTATAAATGTACAGTATTACTGTATTATAATTTTTTTTTTCCTAAATAACTTTCAAACAAATTTATAATATCTTTTTAATGTTTACTTTTAAAATGTATTTGAAAAATTACGCTTGACAAAACTTGTTATTATGCTGCTCCCAAGCGAAGGAGTTTGGCAAAACGGAACCCCATTAACACTTGATCAACTATCCCCGCCAGTGGTCTACCGGTGTCACTTCTCACCCCGTAAATAGCATGGAGTAGAGATGGGAGCGTTCTCCTGTCTCTCTTGCAATAAGCTGCATCTCACTTCTTACACAGTTTTCGTAACAATTTTTTCTTTTTCTTACGAAAGTAAGAGGTTCCTCCACACAATTGAAATTTTTGAAAAACGCAAGTTAATACATATTAATCATCTCTCTAATTGACAAATGTTTGTATGTATGTATGTATGTTTCTGCAGCATCTCCTCCTAAACCCCAGAACCGATTTTGATGGGAGTAATGTCATTTTAATTGGTTCATTCCTTATTTAAGAATAGGCAAGTTTCATCTTTCTACGATTTCATCTTGGTTTTCAAAAATTTGAAAAATTATGTTTAATGCTAACCTTCAAATGTCAAATGTCAGCGTAGTTGCGCAGCAACGCACAACGAAAAAGCTGCAGTTGCGCAGCAATGCGCGACAAGAAAGTTATCTTTCAAATACTGAATTTTTGCGCAGTTTCCCGGCAACGCGCGACGGGAACGCTAGTATATATATATATATATATATATATATATATATATATATATATATATTGTAGAATTTTATTAACAGGAATTACGGTATGTCAGGAAATTTAAGAATTAGCAAACATTGCAATTAATTCTATTTATTATTAGACCAATATTTCGCCACTAGATTGTTGGCTTCATCAGGGTGAACACTAAAATTCAACATATAAATACAATATAGTTAGAATAGATATTAAATAGGAAGTTTTACAAAGAAAAAATTGAATTGTATACAATGAGACTTACATGTAAGAATTAAAAGTATGTTGTTGTTAGAATATACAGTTGTTGTCAAAAATAATAAAATTGTAAGTTTGTATTCATTAAATAACATAATCAATACATTAATGTTAAAAATTGTTCGTAGACTTATAATATTTATAATAAAAATTGGCGAAACTCCGTACATCAATGTTACGTTAATTGCATAAAACCACACAAATAAAAGTATTTTGTTGTATATTTTGAACTAGCTATTTTGTTAACGTCTTAATATCTTTAAAAATTAAATTCAGCAGTTCTTTTTTTATAAAAATTGTTGTTATTAATTAGAAACACGAAGAACAAACACAGTATATCAAAAATAAAGTTCAGACAAATTACAGATACTCAATTACAAAATGGCGGTATTTATCAAATTTTATATTCACCAACATCAACACGTCGAAATTTCTAGAAAATTCTATTTTTGTTAATTGACTTGAATTAATTGGTTAAAATTCCCAATTAATTTTTATTTTATGAAAATGTTTAAACAAATTATTATTATTATTTAAAATTAATAATTCAGTGTTTAAAATGAATTATACCTGGTTATTAAAATTTAAATTAAGCATTTAAAAATTATTTTTTTTGTGTTATTTTTCCTAATCCAATAGAAAGCATGCGAACTTTGTTTTTTAAATACAAAAACAAAAATAAAAATATTTTAATTTTGCAATGTTTCATTCTGATCCAACGTTGTTAAGTTGGCATATAACATCAATGAATTTCTGATGTCACTCTTGTTATTAATAACCTTACTTTTGTTTCTGTATATATGATATGATTCTAAAAACAAGCGTTTGTGGTAATTGTTTTCTCTTTCTAATATTAATGGATTATCATAATCTGCTCGATGTTTTGATTTGCGTATATGTGTGGCTAAAGTACACTGTTTATTAGGTTTGCCTTCGTCACTCTTGTGTTGATTTATACGATGTTTTACATTTTGAGATGATGTTCCAATGTAAAATTTGTTGCACGAGCATCTGATAGCGTACACCGTGTCAGTCATATTTGCAATTGGAATCCGCTCTTTGACTTTTGAATGCAGGTTAGAAATTGTTTTTTTGTTTTTTAGTGATATTTTAAGTTCTTTGTCTTTTCTAAATAATGCAATGATTTTGTTTGACAGCTGATCCACATTTGTAAGTGACACATACCTTATGTTATCATCATTAGACACTTGACTGCTGTTGGATGGAGGTGTGGGCATCCTGTTGTTAAACAATAAGGTACGAATCATTTTCTGCGGATAGCCGTTTTGGAAAAGTAATTGTTCTGCTTCTTTTAAACTTTTTTGTACTACTGAGTTATGACTGATTGTTGTAATTCTATTTTTCAGATTTATGATGAAATTCGTTTTGATGGAGTTACTGTGATTAGATCTATAATGCAGATAGCGACCCGAATGTATGGATTTTCTGTACCAATCCAGTTTGATCATTTGATCTGTAGTTCTAGTAATTTTAGTGTCTAGAAATGGTACGGAATTATCCGTTTTGTATTCCATCGTAAATTGTATGTTGCTGTTATATGCGTTAAAAACATTACGAATTTGTTCATCACCTGTTCTAGGAATTGCTGTTATGATGTCATCAACATATTTATACATGAATGGAAGATTGAAAGTTAATTGTGGAATGCATACATCTAATACTAAATCCATCACAAATTGTGCAATTATCGGGCTCATTGTGGATCCCATGGCACAGCCAAGTTGTTGTTGGTAGAATTCACCATCAAAAGCAAATACATTGGAGTTGTAGATGAAAGTAACAATAATGAGAAATATCTCGATTGGTATATTCGTATGAAGGCTGATCGTGTCCCATTTATTCCGAATAGCTGTGATGGTAATATTTAAATCAATATTGGTGAAGAGACTAACTACGTCGAGACTGATTAAAACATAATCCATAGGAATTAGTTTGTCTTGCAGTCGTTGAGCTAATTGAAACAAATCTCTGATGTAATAATCATTGTTCTGGTCATATGCGTTTGTCAAAATCTTTGTGATAAAGTTACATAATGGAACTGTCGGCGAATTGATGTTGGATATTATGGGACGTAAAGCTAGTATTTGTTTATGTACTTTAGGTAAGGCATAAAATCTGGCCACTGTGCTGTTGTAGTTAGTTAAATTTTTTGCTTCTGTTTCTGTAATATACTGTTTTTCTTTTAGGTTTTTTACAATCTTATTGCTTTTTAATTGAGTGGAATTAGTCATATCCGTTTTGACTTTTTTGTAGTACTTATTATCATTTAATAGTTCATGGCTCATCGTAATGTATGTATTCTTGTCCATTGCGACTGTGATGTTTCCTTTGTCAGCCGAAATAATGATTAGTTCGGGGTGTTGTTTCAAGAATTTTTTTGTTTTGAAAAATAGAGCATTAAGATTATCGTACTCCATGTTGTTGGTGTTAAGATAGTTGGTTATTACATTGGTAGTTTGAGCACGTAATATATCTGAGTCTAAATTGGATTTGGATATGGTGAGTTCCGTTTCTGCTATTAAATGTGAGATGTTGACTTCATTCTTCATGAGATTGATGCCAAATTTGATGCCTAGACCCAGGAATTGTTGAATATCGTTAGGAATATCTGTTTGTAAGATGTTTTTAAACCAGGATGCTGGAGTGTTCAGTTGTGCTTCTATTTGTTTTAATGTAAGATTGTTTAGTTTGTTAATGTTAGTATTCTTTATATTTTTGTATTTGTTATTGTATATCTTTTCTTGTCGTTTCTTAAATTCTTGAAATAAATTTAGTTGTATTTGATTATTGTAGTTGGTAATGTCATTTTCAGTGGTATTTAAATTGTTTTCTAGTTCGTTGATAATTGTGACTGTGATTCTAATTTCCCATTTTAAAATTTGTTGTTGCAAATTGAGATTGAATTTTAATATTTTGTTGAAAGTACTTTTGTCTTCAATTCTGAGTAATGTCATTATTCCTTTTATTCCGTGTGTTATGTGATTCGGAAAAACTTTGTGCTTTTTACATTGTAAAAGAAAAATCCGCCTATTTCTGTACGATGCTAGTTTGGTTTGTGTATTAGCCCAATTTTTGTATCAATATGTGTATTCAGTGCCGTAGGTGTTTCGAAGATCATTAAAAAAACCCATGTTGATATTGTAAAATCTGAGTTGCTACCGTGATAATATGTTGTAGAATTTTATTAACGGGAATTACGGTATGTCAGGAAATTTAAGAATTAGCGAACATTGCAATTAATTATTTATTATTAGACCCATATTTCGCCACTAGATTGTTGGCCAACTTAACAACGTTGGATCAGAATGAAACATTGCAAAATTAAAATATTTTTATTTTTGTTTTTGTATTTAAAAAACAAAGTTCGCATGCTTTCTATTGGATTAGGAAAAATAACACACAAAAAATAATTTTTAAATGCTTAATTTAAATTTTAATAACCAGGTATAATTCATTTTAAACACTGAATTATTAGTTTTAAATAATAATAATAATTTGTTTAAACATTTTCATAAAATAAAAATTAATTGGGAATTTTAACCAATTAATTCAAGTCAATTAACAAAAATAGAATTTTCTAGAAATTTCGACGTGTTGATGTTGGTGAATATAAAATTTGATAAATACCGCCATTTTGTAATTGAGTATCTGTAATTTGTCTGAACTTTATTTTTGATATACTGTGTTTGTTCTTCGTGTTTCTAATTAATAACAACAATTTTTATAAAAAAAGAACTGCTGAATTTAATTTTTAAAGATATTAAGACGTTAACAAAATAGCTAGTTCAAAATATACAACAAAATACTTTTATTTGTGTGGTTTTATGCAATTAACGTAACATTGATGTACGGAGTTTCGCCAATTTTTATTATAAATATTATAAGTCTACGAACAATTTTTAACATTAATGTATTGATTATGTTATTTAATAAATACAAACTTACAATTTTATTATTTTTGACAACAACTGTATATTCTAACAACAACATACTTTTAATTCTTACATGTAAGTCTCATTGTATACAATTCAATTTTTTCTTTGTAAAACTTCCTATTTAATATCTATTATAACTATATTGTATTTATATGTTGAATTTCAGTGTTCACCCTGATGAAGCCAACAATCTAGTGGCGAAATATTGGTCTAATAATAAATAGAATTAATTGCAATGTTCGCTAATTCTTAAATTTCCTGACATACCGTAATTCCCGTTAATAAAAGTCTACAACATATTATCACGGTAGCAACTCAGATTTTACAATATCAACATGGGTTTTTTTAATGATCTTCGAAACACTTACTGCACTGAATACACATATTGATACAAAAATTGGGCTAATACACAAACCAAACTAGCATCGTACAGAAATAGGAGGATCATTCTTTTACAATGTAAAAAGCACAAAGTTTTTCTGAATCACATAACACACGGAATAAAAGGAATAATGACATTACTCAGAATTGAAGACAAAAGTACTTTCAACAAAATATTAAAATTCAATCTCAATTTGCAACAACAAATTTTAAAATGGGAAATTAGAATCACAGTCACAATTATCAACGAACTAGAAAACAATTTAAATACCACTGAAAATGACATTACCAACTACAATAATCAAACACAACTAAATTTATTTCAAGAATTTAAGAAACGACAAAAAAAGATATACAATAACAAATACAAACATATAAAGAATACTAACATTAACAAACTAAACAATCTTAAATTAAAACAAAGAGAACCACAACTGAACACTCCAGCATCCTGGTTTAAAAACATCTCACAAACAGATATTCCTAACGATAATCAACAACTCCTGGGTCTAGGCATCAAATTTGGCATCAATCTCATGAAGAATGAAGTCAATATCTCACATTTAATAGCAGAAACAGAACTCACCATATCCAAATCCAATTTAGACTCAGATATATTACGTGCTCAAACTACCAATGTAGTAACCAACTATCTTAACACCAACAACATGGAGTACGATAATCTTAATGCTCTATTTTTCAAAACAAAAAAATTCTTGAAACAACACCCCGAACTAATCATTATTTCGGCTGACAAGGGAAACATCACAGTCGCAATGGACAAGAATACATACATTACGATGAGCCATGAACTATTAAATGATAATAAGTACTACAAAAAAGTCAAAACGGATATGACTAATTCCACTCAATTAAAAAGCAATAAGATTGTAAAAAACCTAAAAGAAAAACAGTATATTACAGAAACAGATTCAAAAAATTTAACTAACTACAACAGCACAGTGGCCAGATTTTATGCCTTACCTAAAGTACATAAACAAATACTAGCTTTACGTCCCATAATATCCAACATCAATTCGCCGACAGTTCCATTATGTAACTTTATCACAAAGATTTTGACAAACGCATATGACCAGAACAATGATTATTACATCAGAGATTCGTTTCAATTAGCTCAACGACTGCAAGACAAACTAATTCCTATGGATTATGTTTTAATCAGTCTCGACGTAGTTAGTCTCTTCACCAATATTGATTTAAATATTACCATCACAGCTATTCGGAATAAATGGGACGCGATCAGCCTTCATACGAATATACCAATCGAGGAATTTCTCATTATTGTTACTTTCATCTACAACTCCAATGTATTTGCTTTTGATGGTGAATTCTACCAACAACAACTTGGCTGTGCCATGGGCTCCACAATGAGCCCGATAATTGCACAATATGTGATGGATTTAGTATTAGATGTATGCATTCCACAATTAACTTTCAATCTTCCATTCATGTATAAATATGTTGATGACATCATAACAGCAATTCCTAGAACAGGTGATGAACAAATTCGTAATGTTTTTAACGCATATAACAGCAACATACAATTTACGATGGAATACAAAACGGATAATTCCGTACCATTTCTAGACACTAAAATTACTAGAACTACAGATCAAATGATCAAACTGGATTGGTACAGAAAATCCATACATTCGGGTCGCTATCTGCATTATAGATCTAATCACAGTAACTCCATCAAAACGAATTTCATCATAAATCTGAAAAATAGAATTACAACAATCAGTCATAACTCAGTAGTACAAAAAAGTTTAAAAGAAGCAGAACAATTACTTTTCCAAAACGGCTATCCGCAGAAAATGATTCGTACCTTATTGTTTAACAACAGGATGCCCACACCTCCATCCAACAGCAGTCAAGTGTCTAATGATGATAACATAAGGTATGTGTCACTTACAAATGTGGATCAGCTGTCAAACAAAATCATTGCATTATTTAGAAAAGACAAAGAACTTAAAATATCACTAAAAAACAAAAAAACAATTTCTAACCTGCATTCAAAAGTCAAAGAGCGGATTCCAATTACAAATATGACTGACACGGTGTACGCTATCAGATGCTCGTGCAACAAATTTTACATTGGAACATCATCTCAAAATCTAAAACATCGTATAAATCAACACAAGAGTGACGAAGGCAAACCTAATAAACAGTGTACTTTAGCCACACATATACGCAAATCAAAACATCGAGCAGATTATGATAATCCATTAATATTAGAAAGAGAAAACAATTACCACAAACGCTTGTTTTTAGAATCATATCATATATACAGAAACAAAAGTAAGGTTATTAATAACAAGAGTGACATCAGAAATTCATTGATGTTATATGCCAACTTAACAACGTTGGATCAGAATGAAACATTGCAAAATTAAAATATTTTTATTTTTGTTTTTGTATTTAAAAAACAAAGTTCGCATGCTTTCTATTGGATTAGGAAAAATAACACAAAAAAAATAATTTTTAAATGCTTAATTTAAATTTTAATAACCAGGTATAATTCATTTTAAACACTGAATTATTAATTTTAAATAATAATAATAATTTGTTTAAACATTTTCATAAAATAAAAATTAATTGGGAATTTTAACCAATTAATTCAAGTCAATTAACAAAAATAGAATTTTCTAGAAATTTCGACGTGTTGATGTTGGTGAATATAAAATTTGATAAATACCGCCATTTTGTAATTGAGTATCTGTAATTTGTCTGAACTTTATTTTTGATATACTGTGTTTGTTCTTCGTGTTTCTAATTAATAACAACAATTTTTATAAAAAAAGAACTGCTGAATTTAATTTTTAAAGATATTAAGACGTTAACAAAATAGCTAGTTCAAAATATACAACAAAATACTTTTATTTGTGTGGTTTTATGCAATTAACGTAACATTGATGTACGGAGTTTCGCCAATTTTTATTATAAATATTATAAGTCTACGAACAATTTTTAACATTAATGTATTGATTATGTTATTTAATGAATACAAACTTACAATTTTATTATTTTTGACAACAACTGTATATTCTAACAACAACATACTTTTAATTCTTACATGTAAGTCTCATTGTATACAATTCAATTTTTTCTTTGTAAAACTTCCTATTTAATATCTATTCTAACTATATTGTATTTATATGTTGAATTTTAGTGTTCACCCTGATGAAGCCAACAATCTAGTGGCGAAATATTGGTCTAATAATAAATAGAATTAATTGCAATGTTCGCTAATTCTTAAATTTCCTGACATACCGTAATTCCCGTTAATAAAATTCTACAACATATTATCACGGTAGCAACTCAGATTTTACTATATATATATATATATATATATATATATATATATATATATACTCAAATATAATCATAAAGGAATAATCTGAAAATGAAAAAATCTTATCGCCTCAACCTGGGATCGAACCAGGGTCCTTTCGCTTGCCGGGCGAATGCTCTACCACTGAGCTATGAAGACCATTACAGATCGAGCGAATGAAACCTAATAATTTTCAGTACACATTCTATTCATAATTTTTCATAGTCAACAAATACGCAATATCATTAAATGATATATCTATCAACTAACCAGATTAATGAATTATATATATATATATATATATATATATATATATATATATATGTGTGTGGCGAAATATAGGATTTGTAATAAATTGATAGATATTAAATGCTAGCATTTTAATAACCTAGTGAATCATATACCGTATCCCGTTATATAAATTTTCTCAATATATAGGGATACCAATTATATGCAGAATACTTCTTTCTGAAGTAAAATTCGGAGAAATACCTGGAATACTTTTCGATAGGGAATAAAAAGTTATATAATTTTGATTTAGTTTTAGTTTGCTAGCATGTGCTGTTTGGGCACTAGAATTTTTTTTTAATGTTTTTCAGAATTTTCAATAATTTTTCCTGCTAAATCAGTATGAGTTAGAGAAAAAAGTTACTTTGCTATTATGTAGCTAATTTTTTTCACTATTTTACTAAATTTTTTTAATTTTTTTTTGAACAAGTTTTGAAAAAAAAATTTTAAATATAACTTTTTTTCAAAATTTGTTAAAAAAAATTTGAAAATTTTTTATTAAAATAGAGAAAAATATTTGATACATAATAGCTAAGTAACTTTTTTTTCTAATTCATATTAATTTAGCAGGAAAAATTATTGAAAAGTTTTAAAAATATTTAAAAAAAAATTCTAACGCCCAAACGGCACATGCTAGAGAATTAAAGCTAAAACCAAATTATAGAACTTTTTATTCCCTATCGAAAAGTATTCTTAGTATTTCTCCGTATTTTACTTCAGAAAGAAGTATTCTGCATATTATCGATTTTTTATGTTATTGCCCTATATCAACCTGGCAAACGAACATGCTGTATATATATATATATATATATATATATATATATATATATATATATATATATATATATATATATATATATATGTATATATATATATATATACCGGGTGTCCAAAAAGAATGGAAACTATTAAATATCTCAAGAACGGCACATCGGATTACAAAGTTACAAAACACGTTTTTCTTTATTTTTGAAAATCTATTTAGGGGTGATATGCAAAAACCACCCACGCCTCCCCTGGCGAAAGGGGCGGGGGCAAGTTTTAAAATTTAAATAGGAACACCCATTTTTTATTGCACAGTTGCATTCTCCATAAAAAGCTCTTTCTGGATTTGCAAACTGAGCCCCCCAGCTCCACCCCCCTCGGAGCAGGAAAGGGGAGAAAATTTAAGAATTTTTGCAGAAACTTTCACTTTATATTGCAGTTTTGGATTCTCCTTCTAAAACTGGATATAAAAATATCGCATTTAAAAAAAAAACTAAAATTGTAGATAGCTTTGACCTAAATCCAGCACAATTTACCACCAGGTATTATTTGAGATGAAAAGTTGGTACCCATCCGCATGTGTGGGAGTGATAGTGGAGGTGCGTTTTTCAATTTTATATTTAGTTTTAGAAGGAGAATCCAAAACTGCAATAAAAAGTGAAAGTTTCTGCAAAAATTTTCAAATATTCCCTGCTCCGAGGGGGGTAGAGCTGGGGGGCTCAATTTGCAAATCCAGAAACAGTTTTTTATGGAGAATGCATCTGTGCAATAAAAAATAAGTGTTTCTATTTAAATTTTAAAACTTTCCCCCGCTCCCCCCACCAGGGGAGGTGTGGGTGGTTTTCACATATCACCCCTAAATATATTTTCAAAAATAAAGAAAAACGTGTTTTGTAACTTTGTAATCCGATGTGCCGTTCTCAAGATATTTAATAGTTTCCATTCTTTTTGGACACCCGGTATATATATATATATATATATATATATATATATATATATATATATATATATATATATATATACTAGCTGGCCCGGCAAACGTTGTCTTGTCTTTATTTTACTGTGTATATTAAATTTTTTATGAATTTTTTTTGTATTACAAAAAAAAATCAATTACATTTCTCAAATTATAATTATTTTCAATTTATTTGGAATCAATTTCTTTCACACTTTTCCATAGTTTTCCTGCCCCCCCCCCCCCCGGTATGAGGGGCTACGCCCCCTAGGGCCCTAGAATCCTTTGCTGGAGTGTACTCAACAACTTCCCAAAGTTACAAATTTATTTATTTATTTATTTTTAATTTATTGAGTTTGGCTAAACGGAACCCCATTGATCAGCTATCGACCGAGGTAAAAATTTAGGACTAAATGTATTTTTTAATGGCACACCATAATGCCCGTGTCCCACTGTAAAAATTTTTATAAAAATTTTATAAAAATTTTTATAAAAAGAATTTTTACAGTGTGACAGCCCGTAGTTTTATAAAAATGACGTCACGGTAAAATATTTTTATGGTGTCTGTATTTTAATGACGTCACGTAAAATGTTTTTATAAAAACTTCTGAGATAGAACCGTTTCTATAATTTTTACGAAAATAAGCATTTGATTGGATGTTAGAACAGTTTCTATAATTTTGACGAAAATAAGCATTTGATTGGATGTTGCACGGCAGTCAAACTTCTAGGGATTTGAATTGCCGCGCGAAACTTCTAACCAAAACATATCCAATTAAACCTATGATAACCGCACTCACTAGTAAATGCTGGTTTGTATTTAAACTTTCCATGATAAAAAATAATAAAATAGCACACTTTTTCAAAAGTTTTTCAAGTTTTAAGCACCAATCTTATAAAAACCAATCTCACAACATCAACCTCACTTTTCAGTATTTCATCAAACAGCTGATCAGATTTTTATAAAAATTTTTACCAAAAAATTTACAGTGGGACATACCTTAAAATAATTTTTATGGTGGGTGACGTCATACCGTTTTTATAAAATTTTTATAAAAAAGTTTTTATAAAAATTTTACAGTGGGACACGGGCATAAAAAAATAACCAAAAAAAAATTTGTCCAAAAAATGAAAACAAATTTTTTAGGGTGAGCCACCCTTAACATTTAGGGGTATAGAAATTAATTATAAACCTATTCTTGTACCTACTGAATATACATATAAAATTTCATCAAAATCGGTCAAGCCGTTTCGGAGGAGTAAACACTAAAATTGTGACACAAGAATTTTATATATTAGATATATATATATATATATATATATATATATATATATATATATATATATATATATATAACAATTAATGCTTATGGGTGTGAGAGTCAAATTAATGGAAAGGTGTTAATAAATATTAAACAATCCTCTGTTAGATTTTATTACGAGCTTTTGTGTTACTTTATTATCCACTTCTTAAGGGCGCTATAAAAACAAGCATATTTATGTAAATAACATATCCAAATATAACAAAAATGTAACCAAATGTTTTTAACATAATGCATTCTTAACTTACATGGTTTACAATGATTATATTTTCAAAACAGCAAATCAATATGTAAAAGACATTTTTCGACGAACCGATAACAAACACGTGATATTTTTATAAAATGCGTTGAAACAAACCTTGGTTTCATAATTACATAAATGTGAAATTATCAGCACAAACCAAATATGTATTATATTCCGATTGTACCAATAAACAAAATTATATCAAATTATAAATTGTCATTAAACTATATAAACAAAATAACACTACAGACGCAACGAGACTTGACTACAACTATGACGCGACGTAAAAAATAAATAAAATACTGTTTTTTCTTCAATTTAATTTTAATCACAAAATATTACATTATAAATCAGACACAGAATTACTTTTCAATAATTAAGGAGGCTTTGATAATGGCTATTAGCCGAAATTAATCGCCAAATATAAAAAATAAAAAATAAAATATAACAATTATATATTGGTTTTTCTACTTTCCAAATTTACATTCTAAAATAACACTACTAATTAATTTTAATTGTAACATAACAGTTAAGTTAGATTATAAAAATGTACTAAATAATAAATAAAATAAAAATTACAGTTTTAACAATTACGAGACAAAAACACTAATACAAATCTGACCTTAGTGCGTCAACACGGTCAACCAACTTGACTTGACTTGACATTTTTGAAAATGCCAAAACCAATAAATTATAAAATTCACATATAATCAACATTTTAAACATATACAACTCATGTCAGCAAAATAAAACAACAAAAACAGAAAAAACAGAGTAACAACTCTAGAACGTTCTAAGAACCACTTGAATCCGCAAACTTTTTCATTACAAATTTATCTATAAGAAAATCATAATTAGAACTTAGACACTGTACATCAGAACTTTTATTCATGGCATTATTAGAAGATTTTATAAACACCATTTCTAAAAATGCGCGCTTAAATGCATTTTGTTTAGTGGTAAGAATTTTAACATTATTGTAATTAATTTGATGTTTATTTTTGTTTGAATGGATCTGCTTTGTCTATACATTCAAACATATTTTGATTTCATGTCTTCGAATAACTGTAAAGTTGCAGTTACAGTTTGCAGCAAGCTATTGAAGCAATATATATATTCTTGTTTTCTATATTATTTTTATTATATATTTTACAATTTTTTAATAAATTAATTGCTTCCACTAAGGTTGTTTTTACTAATATATTTTCTTCGGAAAGTGCATTTTTAAATAAATTTTTATCTAAAAAACTCAACTGTTGTGGATCCTTTCCAGCTAAATATTTGCGTCACCAGTTTTATTGACATTTTATCGAAAGCACGTGGATGAATATGTCTTTCTGTGATTGTCAGAGATGTTGCTAGTTTTTCACTTTTATCTAGATTATAAGTTGTAACAATATCATTCCACGGAACTCGATCGTCATTCACAAAAACACCGCTTCCCATTAAATTGTTTCTTTTGGATTTTATTAAATGAGGAGTGTCGTAAATTGCATATATTTTATAACTATCCAAATAAAAAAATGGATTTTTAGTTGAAATATTTAACAACTTATAAAGTTTTCGATTGTTTGCACCTTGACCACACACAATACTGCGCACCTGGAGACCACTATTTAAACACACTTTAATCTTTTTCTCGATTAATTTCATTAATAAATCACCTTTCATAGTATCTTCACTAACATAATATGATAATGGCTGCTTCCAATTCTGAAGTAAGCCCCTAACCATAACAACAATTCCAAAATCTGCATTTTTTTTACTTCTTCCTAATTTATCTTATAAATCCTAAAATCCTTCAATTAAATCTTGAGATTCATTATATTCCAACGACCTATTTATAGAAAGTTCATCAAAAAGTAATACAGATTGTTTTTTAAAAATGTCCATATTTTTAATTTAAATTTTAAATTTTTTAAATAAAACTTGTGTTGATGCCTGTATTCAATTGATAAATTTTAAGCCACAACCTAATTGTACTTGCAGCAGGTAGCAAATTTTTTTATTTGTAAATCATATGTCTGTAGAGTGACGGTTATTTATAATAATACAATGCAATAATTTTTTCTTGTTGTGTCCATTGTTGTCTATTTTTGTGTTTATCATTCGGGCTAGTACTCTACTATCATTTGACATATCCGAATTATAAATTTTTGTAATAACCGATTTTTTTTTAATTTGCTTTTAGTTGTTTGTTTTGAATTATTAAATTTTTTAATAATTTTGATTGTTGTACAATTTGGTTGAGTATATTTAAATTTACATGATTAATTGATTTAGTTGATGTACGATTAAATAAACTTTTATGTTCGGAGATTAAATTCTCGCCCGCAAGCTAGTATGATAATGGAAAGCGAGCGCGTGTTGGTACCTATATTTATAAACTCTGGCCGCGTGCGGACGGCGGTGAGATCGCGAACGGAAAAGTCAAGAGCGCTGATTGGCTGATTCAACTTGTGACGGCGGCCAATAGCAGCACACCACCGAGGTTATAAAGGTGGGTGCTTCATTGCGGGGGCAGTTAGGGCTACCGCGCGCAAACGCAAATAGTTGATTGCGCGTTAGAAGTGTGCGTACTATGAATACGTCACTACCGGATTACGAATTTAAAATGAAAGCTAAATGATCAAATGAAATAAATGTTTATTGTACTCATCTGTCGATATTAGCACTAATAAAGATGTTGTAGAGGATAATACTTCGATACTGGGCTGATTTCCTAGTGGGTCGTGTACAGTTGATGATGACGATGACGACAAGTGAATATGGGGTATAAACAAGGAGTCACACTCACTATATGTGGCGACACACACACACAAACGACACTAGATTGGACGAAATTCACGATACTACGCAATTTATACTGGATTCTCGTAAACCGAGTTACTTGTGAAAGAACCACGCCAAGATTAAACAATTCGATAAAGGCTCTTCACAATCTTCGCGGTACACTTGCTTTTACAAAATCCTCCGCATGGAGTAAAATCAGCCTGAGTGCACGCAAAGTTCAACAAAGTTACTAATAAACGCAAGAATTACACTCAATAACCACAAAATTATCACGGTACAGCGAATTGCAATAATATCTTTGAATATTTTACCGAACAAATAACTATGTCTGTCTCCGCCAACGGACGAAAACCGACTTACTTCGGCTAGCTTCAGATCTTTCATATGCCATATACCCTTAGAGGTTTAATTAGCATCCTGTAATTCATACGTGAGCGCAGATAATTTTCGTTTTATTTCAAACGGACCGACAAATTTCGGTGCAAGTTTATTTGAGAAACTTTTAGCGCCATCCGAGAGCACATAGTTTCTATGCCATACAAATTGTCCGACATTAAATTGTACGTCACGTTTTCTCAAATCGTGATATTTCTTATTTCTCTCATAAGCTTTATGTAACAATTTACGTACGTTCAAAAATATTTGCGCTATTTCTTCCGCTCTAGGAATCTCGGAACGATTGACAAGAGGGAGAGGGCTGTTAACGGTATGCTGACCATAATCATGTCCTGACAAACAATGTTCTCTACAAAAATTTAAGTAGAATGGCGAGTATTGCGTAACTTTATTTTTAGCCGTATTTATCGCGAGCGCGATCTCCGATAAATGTTCGTCCCAATATTTATGTTTTATGTAATATCGTCTTAATAACGCGATTACTTCGTTCAGTTGGGTTGCTTTGAGGATGATAAAGAGGGTTAAATACTGATCATTTTAGACCGAGAGCCCGTGACTGCCAGACCTTCTTTATTTTATAATAGCTGAAAGTTTCTCAGTGCATGCTCCCAACACAGGTAGGAACGATAAGCTACTTACGAAGTTTGGATCATCGTGGCTTTGGCAGGTAAAGGTGTATAAAATGCCAACTTAAATTTTTGCGATATACTCCTTTCTCGAGTTAAATTCGGAGAAATACTTAGAATACTTTTTGATAGACAATAAAAAGTTCTATAATTTAGTTTTAGTATTAATTTACTAGCATGTGCCGTTTGGGCACTAGAATTTTATTTTTTTATTTTTTGGTTTTTATTTTTTTTTCTCAAAAACTATGAGGTGTAGGAAAATAAGCATGTTATGGAAAAATGCGGAATAATGAATACGATAATTGAGTGAAGAAACCATTATTCTAGGATGCATTGTTTAGTAGAAAAAAATAAAAAACTAAATTTTTTAAAATTTATCAAGGAGGCAGGTACCCTTGCAATTTTTTCAAAATAAGATTTTTTCAAAATTTGCTCAAAAAAATCTGAAAAAATTCAGTAAAATAGATAAAAATTATTGAAAATTTTAAAAAACGTTTTAGTTTAAGGGTGTCTGGCAAGAAGTTGCCGCGATATTAAGTGTCTGGCAATGGATGACGTAATTTCTAATATTATTCTGAAAAAAATATATGAAAATTACGCTTTATTATTTGACAAATTTAATTTGGCATTTTATACACCTTTGCAACCTGTTACCTGCCAGAGCCACGATGATCCAAACTTCGTAAGTAGCTTATCGTTCCTACCTGTGTTGGGAACATGCGCTGAGAAACTTTCAGCTTTTATAAAATAAGGAAGGTCTGGCAGTCACGGGCTCTCGATCTATTTGTCTACCGTTGTCGCACAAAAGAAATTGACAAACCCCAAAAATTAAAAATATTTTTTCTTCTACGATCTCGTATAGTTTTGCGGCCGTAGCGGTACGAAGTGAAAACAAAAGTACATATTTCGAAAAATAGTCCGTAACGACAAGTAAATAATTAAATCCGTAATTTGATCGAGGGAATTCAATAAAATCTAAGCTAATCATTTGCCAAGGGTAACAGATAGTCGGACGTTTTTCTATAACATTAGCGGGTAATCTCTGACTGGGTTTCTGAAACTGACAAACTACGCAACAAAGAATGTACGTGATTACGTCAGCCATCATTTTCGGCCAATAGTACAAGGTATTTATTCGGTGAAATGTCTTATAGACACCTAAATGTTCTGAGGTATGCTTGTCGTGACATTCTTTGAAAACTTGATTACGGTGTTTCTTAGGAACAACCAATTTCCAACTTAATTCTTTATTATAGTGAGTGCGCTTATAAAGTTTATTTTCTACAATTTTCCAGTTACTATACGATACGGAATTTTCACGAACTTTTTCGCGTATTTCGCGATACCACGGATCGGTAATATTATTATCAATTCGAATTAAATTTAATTTAACTTCAACCGTACTCGAGAGTAAATCAGGTAAAAGATGCTCTTTCCCTTTTCGATGGATGATTTCGTGATCATATTGTTGCAGCGCGCGAGGCGTCCGACAGGATCCTTAAGGTTATTTAGCCATAAGAAAGAGTAATGATCGGTAATAATTGTGAATCGTGTATTTTCTAAGTAGGGTTGGAACTTTTCCACGGCAAATATTACAGCTAAACATTCACGCTCAGTAGTTGTATAATTGCGTTCACATCGATTCAAAGTGCGGCTCGCGTAACAAATCACTCGTTCTTGATTGTCGATGTTCTGTGTCAAAACGGCTCCTAAACCATAACCGAAAGCATCCGTCTGAACAACAAAAGGGAAATCATAATTAGGACAGTTCAAAACAGGTGCGCAAACTAATTTCTCTTTAATCAGAGTGAACGATTTCTCGCAATCCTTGTACCAAAAAAAGGTTGGTTTTTCCGTAATAATTTGGTAAGCGGTATGAGTGTATCTGAATACGATGGTATAAAGCGTCTGTACTAAGATGCTACTCCAATAAATTAACGTATTTCGGTGACTAAATTTGGGTTAGGAATATTTAGGATTGCTTTGACTTTATTCGGGTCAACATGTAAACCTGTGCTATCAACAACGTATCCTAAGTATTTTAGTTCGGAACGACAGAATCTACATTTATCTTTGTTAATTGTCAAACCAGCATCTAGCAATCTTTGAAAAATCTTTTCTAATATTTCTAGATGTTGTTCGAATGTAGGCGTCACAACAATAATGTCATCAAGGTAGACAAAAACATATGGCTTAAAAGATGCGCCAAATAATTTATCCATAAGCCTCTGCCACGTCGCAGGCGAATTATGTAATCCGAACGGTAATCGATTAAAGTGATATAATCCGCGACCTGGGACTGTAAAAGCAGTATATTCCTTACTATCATTGGCCATTGGAATTTGCCAATACGCAGATTTTAAATCTAAAGACGTTAAAAAGCGCGCGTTTCTTAATTTATCTAAAATAGAGTTTACATACGGTACAGGATACGCGTCCTTTCTCGTGACTGCATTTAATTTACGGTAATCCACGACAAAACGGTACGAATTATCCTTTTTCTTAACTAATAACGCGGGACTAGACCAGGGACTATTGGAGAGTTCTATGATCCCTTCAAAAAGCATTTTATTTAATTTTAAATCAAAAATTTCTTGAGTTTTTAGATTAACGGGGTAATAGCGCTGTTTGATTGGTTCTGCATTAGTTACAATTTTATGTTGTACGAGCGTCGTACAACCGATATTTTTCGATACTAGTGCCGAGTATTTATTGATTAAATTTTCGACGGCGATGTCCTGATCACGATAGAGAGTTTGTAATGAGTTACTGGTATCAGACGTTGATACCGTAGCCGTAAATGTCCAAGAACCTGACTTTAAATCTGGCAGAATATTCATTGCCACCCAAAAATCTACTCCTAAAATAATCTCATACGGTATAGATGGCACAACTAAAATCTTTAAAACACAACTTTTGTTTTCTAGAACTAACGGTAAATTTAGACTGCCGATTCAGTCACACGACATATTATTAGCAAAAATACAACGAGAATTATCTTTATCTAAAACTAGATTACAATTTCGCAAAATGTTCCATCCACTTTCACCGATTATAGTTTGAGAGGCACCCGAATCAAGTAAACCATTGAGCGTTAAACCGTAGGTTTGTATTTTTAGATATGGTCTATTATCTGATGGTAACGAAGTTAAAAGAGAGTCAATTTTAGTCTTCATAAACGATTGTCTAATTTTGATTAGTTAGTTTTTCCATTCTAAACTGTGAACCAATTTATTTGTGCTCCGGAAAACACGGCTTGAATATTTTCTTTGCACCGTTAGTTTTTTGTACAATTTGGGCAAAATTTGGTTGTAAATTTCGAGTTTCCGCATTTATAGCAAAATATATTTTTCGGTGCGCGACAGTCGCTATATCTTTGACCATATATATTACAATTTCAGCAATTTAGATTTCTAAATTCGGTAGTAACAGTACAAGTGCGAAATTTAGAATTAAAAAGCGCAAGATCCGGTTCTAGTAAAATACGTCTCTTTAAAGACGAAACGTGAGAATTCTTAGCAAGGTATCGATTATTTTCTAACCTTCTACAAATCGCTAATAATTCATCAATTGTTTTTAATTCACATAGACCGATATGATGTAGAAAATACGGATCCAAATTTCTTCGCAAGATGCATAATTTTTCTTCTTCTGAAGGAGTTTTTGGTAGTCTAGAGAAAAGATTAATCATACACGCAAAGTATGCACCAACACGTTCAGACGGGTCTTGAATACGCGCTCTAATATCCGCCCATAAATCAAATTCGTAACCGAATGGTTCAAACTCTTGTTTCACAAGGTTTACTAGTTTGTCCCAATCCTTTACTTTAGACCTAATTGAACGATACCATATTCTAGCTTGACCAACTAATAGCTCAATGGCCGAATTGAAAAGTTCATTCTTCGATACTCGTCGAGAAATTCTATATTCGTCGACACGCTCTAAAAATGCGTTCACGCTCAAAGTATTATTGTCGCCGTTAAATTTAATATCCCATTTACTAACCGGTATATGATTGCTGAAAGAATAAGTGGTAGGTAGTATAGAAACGGGGGTTTACTGAACGTCTGAGGAAAGATTAGGTATAGCAGCGGTAGAGATAGTTTGTTCAGTTTGTTGCTCGAATTTATTTAACAATTCTAACTCTAAATCGTATATTTTCTGTCGCAAAAAAGTTACTGATTCCGATATCTCAGTAGCATCCGCGTTAATACGTGCTAACCGTCCTAAAAGATGTGAAACTTTGCTCGAGAATTTTCTAGATTTGTCAGTCTGTGATTTGTCCTTAATTGAATTGTGTAACGTTTCAAGATCTACAAATTTTTCTGTTTAAATAGTTAGTTCTCGATCGTCATCAATAGTAATTACTGTTTTTAATGTACCTAATTTTTCTTGTCTTAATTCTGAAGATAAATTTTTACGTAAATCTAGTAACTTGTTGCTATATACTGTTATTTACTTTAATTATTACAGAATTTTATCCTAATACAGTTTTATATTAATATAATGTTATTTACTCAAAACTTCCTTAATCGAACTTTATTTATAAATTACAAATATTAAATTGTATTCTTGAAATACGAATCCCGAAAGTTGTTTCCGATTTCAAACAGAATATAAAAAAAAGTTGAAATACGCCGAAAACAGTTAAGTTAAAATACATAAAATATGATTAATGTAGCACCTTCATAAAATACTCATAAATTCAACGGTAAAATAAAAAATTAGGTATTTCGTTTAAACCTTCGTATAAAATACTTTTATACACCAAATTTCATAATATTCTCGTAATGTTATATAGTTTTTAAAAAAGGATATATATATATATATATATATATATATATATATATATATATATATATATAAATATTTAAATATGTTAAAGAACACCTAAAAATAATAATTATATTTTAGGCTATTTGCACAATAGGTTATGCAAATTAACGCCAGATATAATAAATACACGACAGTTAGATTAGGTTAGTTTAGGTTTTATTTGCCAAGTTTACATTTTATAAATTGATGTTTAATATGCTATTTTAATATGCATATCAAATAACGTTTGTGAATTTCTATTAACGGTTGCAAAATTGATCTAATCTGGTGTTAATTCACATTTTTCAGCGTGCATAAAGGTCCAACCCGTTTTAAAACAAGATAGCGTGCTTATCCTGGAACACACTGTATATTTAAATAGATACTTGAAAACATATTATAAATACATAAAAAATTATTAAAATTTAGTAAATAGTTTCGAAACATATTTCAATCCTAAGTTATTAGCAGGGCTTCGAACCGGAATAGAATCAAAAGCAAAAAAAAAACATTATTTTTGCTTGAAAGAAAACTGAAACTGAAACTAAAAACTGTCCGTTTATTTCGGTTTGATCATGTTGAAACAGTCGCGTTAACAAAACCTTTTCACGGTACTTGTCTTTATTGATTTTCGGGGTCTCGTAGAGTAGCGGCAAGTCGAAACTAGTTTTATGCGAAAGAGTATTTGATTTGTTTTTCATGCAGATGTATTTTTTGGTAATAATTTTGCTTTTAATAATCTTTAAATAGTTTAAATAAAAATACATTGGAAAATATTTTAATAATTAGAGGTAATTCTCATTTTTTAAATTATAAATGAACAAAAATTCTGTGTACAAGAATTTGTTACGTTAACATATGTTAACTTATCATTATATAATTAAAACATACATACAAATTATATAAGTTTCAAATAATAAATTATATTATTATCATATATTATACATTTCTAATTAATTAATAATAATTATTATTAATACTATATTATTGTATCAATTTATGTAGTATATTTATTATAAAAGTAGGAACAAAATATTCTAAATTATAGTAGAAAACAATATATAAAAAAAAACTTTAAAAACCACGCTTATATTTAAATGCACTAAAAAGAAAAAAATAATTTTTTTCCTGGTTTTCCAAAATTTTTAGAAACAAATAAAAGCGTGGAGCGCCAGAAAACTATATATTTCGCAATGATGATTAAGCACTCCACGCTTTTATTTCTTTTTAAAATTTTTGGATAACCAGGAAAACATTTATTTTCCTATTTTTAATGCATTTAAATATAAGTGTGGTTTTTAAAAAGTTTTTTTATATATTTTATTTTCTGCTTTTTAGTCTTTTTTTGTTAATATATTGTGTTGTCTCCTGGAATAAAAATACATGCAAAATTTCAGTGAGATCAGATGATAGGAAGTGGTCTAAAAGTTGGTTACAAGATTTAACCTTGACAACAGAGTGAGCTAATATAAGCGTGGTAATAAGTTTTAAAATATTATAATTATAATTAGTGATGGTGTAATTCGGATGAAAAATAATCGATTATTCGATTATGAAAATTATTCGAGATATCTCTAATTAAATTGAAATCGTTCGAATTAAATTGAAATTATCACAAACAAAAAGTGGCATATCTGGATAAACATATACAAAGATACTTAAGATTACTTACTTTAGATTACTTAAGATACCTAAGATTACTACTCAACCAAACCAAGTAGCAAATAACCATGGAACTGCAAATACTAAAGAAACTAGTTTGACTAAAGTAGGGAGGGTAAAAAAAGATGTCAATATATATTATAAATAATTTTATTTTCCTATATAACTAAACTAATAATAAAAGTATGTATTTAATTAAATATTGTAATTTTAGTAAGGAAATTTTCCTGAACCAGCTGCAGTCATACACTTTTTATTTTATTTAACAAATATTTAAAATATTAATTTATTTAACATAATAGATATTTAAAAAATTTTTATTATTATAATATTCAGTTATTAAAAAATGCATTTAAATATTCTATGTAAAACGACGTTGCGATTGTGTTTCCATCTAGCGGTTTTTATAATATAATATAACTGATAAATAGATACAATCCTTTTTTCTAGTTGTACTATATTAATTTCTATTGTTATTCGAATAGTATCATCCGAATGATCATTCAATTATTATTTTCATTCGAATATTGATCATTCGATTATGCCCCTCACTAATTTTAATATCTTGTTTCGCTATATGTGGCGGTAAAAATGTTAAATACAATTATTTCTTATTACTCAGTATTTTATTAAATAAAAATTGCAGTAGAAAATTTGATAATCATATCATATGTAATTATCAGAATATTATATTATGCAATATCATTTTTCAATATATTTTTTTATGTTGCAGAAATGGTGATCACTTTATCCGGTGGAAATATATGGGTGATACATATGCATACTATTTTTCTATTGTTATGTAGCATGTTTTGGATAACAGAATTGTCATTTAAATATTTAAAAAAAAAATGTAAATAATATTATTTTATTTTTTTTCTTAATAAAATATCAATTAATTATATAAGCAATGTTAAATGTGCTTAAAATATTTTTTATTGTATATTTTGTACTATATTTCGTTAACGATAGAAAACTATCTTTATTGTGTTGTGCTCATTTGTCGAGACAAGTAATCTGAACAAAGTACAAATAATAAAATAAAACTAACTACTTAATGTTAAAGTTCTGTATTAATATTTACTTAAAATCGACGTTTCAATTCTGTCTTTATCAAGATAAATGATACAAATGACATTTAAAGTAAACAAGTTACTTAGTAACAAATAAATATCATAAAATTTATGAATTTTTAATTAATGGAAGCCAAATTTTATTTAACTCAGAGCCTTTACAGTGATTCATGTTATCATTTTCTTTATAAATTTCTATTTCTTGTCTTATCAATCTGCTGCTAATATTGATTAAAATACAAATAGTATATTTTGCTTTGAGTGATAAATAATTTTTTTTCGTTCCAAATGAAACAAAACTTAAACTAAATAAAAATACATACCAAGTCCACTTACTAACAGTTGTAGAACAGTAAGTATATACATTCATACACAATTACGCCATATACACAAAAAGGTGTGATGCGTATATGTTATTTATATTTATTATGTGATTTGTAAGAAATCTGACAAATCTAACCGTGGATATTGGCATTTCTTGCAATTCACACAATTTTAAATATGGCTGTCGAAATTGGCAGAATAAATGCCCTTGACCATGTACTCATGTTTGATGCTGCTGCCAAAGGTATATATAGTAACTAACAACTGTATAATAATGTTCATTATTTTACTGTACTTGTTATTCGATAAATCATTGAAAATTTTAATCAAATAAAATAATTTTTCTTAAATCAAAACAATAATTAAGAATAAAAATATATAATATATACGTATTTCAAATGCTAAACTTTCATCATTAGTAACAAAAGATAAAGTT